>VDFB02107860.1:0-74522 GCA_007258455.2 Sequoia sempervirens | reverse complement strand
CTATAATTAAACCATTTTATTTTTTATTTTTTATAAGAATTAAGACCCTTTCAAAAATCCCCTTATCCTCTATAAAAAAAGAGAGATTAATTATTGAATGATTTCTAGATTCGATTGTGTGATATTTTTTGCATTAGCATTAAGGATCACACTCCATGATCCATCATCAACGTTTCGGATCTCATCCTCACACAATCGAATTCAAAATCATTCAACAATTAACAATATAGATTGTAAAAACTCGTTATCTTTGAAAGAGAAAAATTGATAATAACTTAAAGAAAATGTGGCTCTTGAGGCATAGAGAGCAACAACCACACAAACTCTGGGGCCCTCAGTCTATCTCCAAAGAATCCGGGTGCCTAGCAATTTGAGATAGACTCCTGGCCTACCTAAGGATTAGGTATTGACGCTGCCTGGCTGCTCTCTCCTCTCTCCTCTCTGGAGTACAATTGACTTGTAAAATCATACGTACACCTCCCCCAGTCTCCCGACACCTGGCAACGGTACTCTTTACACAATTATAAACTTGGTGACAATCCACAGTCCTCCTTGACACATTCAAACGCCACCCGTCTCTCTCTCTCTCCTCATTTTCTCCGGAGCATCACAAAGACTTCATATCCCCAAAGTTTACATCTGATGTGATGTTTTGATAAAGATGGCACCCCTTCAAATCTGGGGAGTTGCCCTGCCCTGCACTGCCGTGCCTTGCAGGTACCCGAGATGGGGGAAGTAGGCTCTACCCTACATACATTAATATGGTGATCACGAGCTTGTGGTTGTAGAGATCTACGTACGTACTAAGTAGGCAGTTGTTTCTTTTTTTCTTTTGGGTGGGGACTGAAAGGCAAGGAACTTATTTTTAAGGCCTGTGCTCGCACGCTTGCCTCTGGTGGTGATGACCAACCCAAGCCAAAATCTTAAATGGCTACCACCACCATCAGTGGCGTCCTTTTAGCTTTTAGCTTTTGCTTTTGCTGCCAATTGTATTGCAATGAGTTCATTGCAGTGTTGAATTGTAAGTTCCGAGTAACGTTGGTCAAAAAGCCATAAAAGAGGGAATCGGAGTCTACTAAGATATGAATGCTATTTATATCTCAAGATCCTCAGATTTATATATTGCTTTTTCTCTTTCCATAGTACACGGCAGCATTTATTGTGGATTCAGCGTTCTTCTCTGTGGGTTATAGCCTAGTTTTATATTCATTGAAAATACATAAATACTCAGTTGCATGATATGTGGGTCATGATAAACACTGATTGATGTGTTTGATTGATGTGTTTGATAAGTAGGATGTATTTTTTTACAGATTGTTATCCGGGTTCAATTCTATAATTAAATTTGTTGATCTGTATTTTATGAGTAATAGTTCATATGAAGTGTAATATCACAATTATGTAGTTTTTGGGTCAAACTCATCGATTCATATTTCATGAACCTTCATATAAACCTATTTCTCATGAGAATGAATGGTCCAGTTCACACACATTATATCGATGTGATTCTCACAAGAGTGAAGCATTAGGACATCTTGGGAGGTCAACCATCCAAGTACTATTACAAATCAAATTTGTTTAACCTTAGAGTTCCCCCCAAGATCAAATCCACTTATATTGCTATTCCATTTGTAAAACCTTAAGTGTGTGTTGAGTGTTAAGTAGACATCTCTCAAAGTATTGATGATTCATCCCTATGAACATCAACTAGATGTGTTGAATGGATCATTCATTCTCTTGAGAGATGTGTTCATGTGGATTACTACTCTTGAAATATGAATCAATGAATTTGATTCAAAAACTATGTAGTTGAATTCTAATAGCAATGTCATAACATGATACTTATACTAACATAGGTTCAAATATTAATGTACTGCAATAAATTATATTTTAAAGGTGAATAGAGGTAGAAAGAGGTTTTATTTTCATTGTGATTAATTTAAATTAATTTTGTAATTAAAAATAATTTCAAATAGTTTTTCACTAGAAGCCATTTATGTTAATTTCAATAGATTGGAGAAATGTAATATCTCTAATATATTTTATTGGGGAAGAACAAACTTATGCACTCACATGATGGTAGTGGTCTTTCACTATGGGACACAATCTCTCAAAACCATTGTGATGGTGGTGGTCTTTCATTTTGGGTCGAACTCATTTACTCATATTTCATGACTAGTAGTCAAACAAATTCATCTTGTGAGAATGAATAGTCCACTTAACACTCATTGCATTTGGGTGACGTTCACACGGCTGAAGCATTATGACTTTTTGGGAGGTCACTCATCCTAGTACTGCTCCAACTCAATAGTGCTTAACCCTCCTCGAAGATCAAGCCCACTTAACTTGCTACTTCATTTGCAAAACCCTCAACAAGTTTTAAGCAGACCTCTTTGGAAGTCCCTATGCTTCACCCTTGTGAGCATCACATAGATGTGGTGAATGTTAAGTGACCATTCATTCTCATGAAAGATAGATTTGTGTGAACTAATACTCATAAAATATAGATCAATGAATTTGACCCAAAAACTATACATTGAATCCTGATAGCAAAATCATGATATTTATACTAACACAGATTAAAATGTTAATACAATACCATTACATTTTAATATTTAGATTGCTTCAAGAGAATTTCTCACCAAAAACCATCTAAATTAATTTTAATAGACCCAACAAATATACTCTCTAATAAAGAAGGAACTTATGCACTCACGTGATGGTGGTGGTCTTCCATGGTGGGGCACAATCTCTTAACAGTCACTGTTATATTAGTGCTGAGAGTAATTGAGCTTTATGCAGATTACGGATATCTACTTTGTGTCAATCTACACAGAGATAATTACTTCAATCTTAGGAGAAGATGGAACAGAAGCATTGATTCTCCATGGCCAGGCTTGTATTTATTTGCCTTGTAAGAAGTGGGCAAGTATTCAATGCTTCTGCATTCTCACAACTATCTGTATCAGCTCAATAGGTATGTGCTTCAGCTTCTACTTTGCACTTTCTGGTTGGGTTGTGAAGTGTTAATGAAAGTTAAAAACAATAAACAATGGCATTCAGAGAGTAGTGCTTTCTTCACTTCCGCCGGATCAGCACAGCCATGCAATATGCTAGTTGCTGCTGTCATTTTCCTGACATGTTTTGCTATTGTAAGAGCAAATTTGTCAAAATCCAAGAGATTAATATAGTGTTATTCAAACATGGCTTTTTATCCCAGGTCTTGTTCAGGCCCCACGTCCTAGATAAGCAATAACCCATTTTCAATGAAAGAAATTTTAACAATGAACCTCACTTGATTCGATCCCCTTACTTATGATGTCCCTATGTGTAGGTTTTTTTTTTAACAGTTTTTTTTTGGTTTTAAATTTCAATTAATGGACGTGGCAAACACTCATTTTTGGAGGAAAGTAGAGCCATAGGTGCTGTCCATTGAAAAATTCAACCTTGCAATGGAGTGAAGTTATTTTTTTAACATTTAATTCATGTGGGAGAATTTTTTAATTTTTTTATTCATCAAAACTTTTAGAGAGTTACCTAGATTATAAATGGGGAATCTCATCTTGGTTTCTATAGGGTTTATGTTCAAAGGTTGTTTCATCACTATGGAAGTTTTGGAATAAAAAATCTTTCTTCTATATCTCATATCAAATATATTGTATTTATGAATGCATGTTGTATTTTAGGAGTAGTTTTGTAGTTATTATAATGGGTAATTTGAGTCTTGATGTTTGATTATTTTGTTAATCTGTTGTTGCCTCTTTATTAACTAGATTGTAATTTCTATAATAGCTAATTATTGTATGGAGCTATTGAACTTATATATATATATGAGTCTAAACATATTTTGAATTAACCATTTCGAGAGGCTAACAAATAAAGTTGAATTCTTAATCACATTGAGGTCAACATTTGAATTTGAATTTTCGGGCATGAATAGCCAAGACAAGGTGGCTAGGTGCCTCTATCTAGGCATTAATTTCTCTACAAAAGCTTGAGAAATAAGGGTTTAATCAAGTTTCCCGAAAAGGCAGTGAAACAGGTACATCACAAGCATGATTTTAGCACATGAACCAAAGTGGGTGTCAAACCTAGTGTGAAATTGTGAGGGGTATATGATACTACAATTTGTATCTTGATGCCATGTTGATCCTATGATTTGGTTTGCACCCAAGACCATTTTCTTTGTAAGAATTTTTAGGAAGAATTTTGAATCCAAGCATGTAACATTTATCCAAAGAAGAGAGGAGAATCAACATCACTAGCCTTGGGAAAATGAGAAGTATAACTGCATGTTGGAGAAGAGTAGTAACTAAATTCATAGAAGAAGGATAAATTCTAGCATGAGAATGTGGATCCTTGTTAAATGAGGAATTTCATAGTTAGAAGGCTCAACCTTATATTCACCAAGCCTATGGTGGATGAAGTCTAAGGAGACCTAGTTGTCACCAAGACATGTATTTTTAATGAAGGAAGGAATGTCATCATCAATAGAGATTGAAAATGGTGTAGAAGAAGGTACAAAGATATGAAGAGAGTAAAGAGAAGGCTTCACATGATCCAATCTAGCCTATTGATAGTATTGAAATGGGTTAGGATTAGCTTGTATTATGTATGTTTTATTACCATGCAAATATTTTATAAAATTGGTGTAAGGTAGATGGGACTACACCCATGACATGGATCCATGGTCTACTAAGAAGAAGGTTATATGATAAAGTACCTTGCATTACATAAACCAAAGTGGGTAAAATAATGGCATTGAAATTGATAGGTATCGTAACCATACCAAGATCTTGGCAACTAACGTTATCAAAGCCAAAAACAGATAAAGTTGTCGGAGAAAGAGAATAAATATCAACTTAATGTGATGTAACAATCAACACCACAAATATTGAGATGTGATACAAAATCAATGAGGGTGCATTTGATACCAACATTTTTAATAGAAACAAAATTATTAAAAGGGGATTGTATTGATTTTAAACTTTGAGAGGGGAAAGTTTAGATGGGTGAAAAGTGATATTAGTAGAATTATTTAATTAAATAATTCAAGAATAGCTACCACATCCAGGGGATTTGTAGAATATTGTATAGGTATCCTTTGTAAGTCATGTTCACGGGAACTATGATAAGAAGGTGAAGTTCATATCAGGTACCAAAGAGATATCTTAGCTTTTGAAGTTTGTTGTAATTTAACAAGTCATACTCTATGGAACTTTTAATAGAACGATGAGGATGGTAGAAGAATAGGATTTGGTAGGGGAAGGGAAACAAGGACATGAGGTACCTATTTATTTTCCTAGTGTTATATGTGTGAGCTACTTTAAATGGTAATCAATATCTATAGGAAAATTATATTTTATATGGAATAAAATAAGTGAAAAATGTAGAAGCTCATGGGCTATCAAGAATACCCTAAATAGTGATCATAGGATGAGAGGGTGGAGGTGAATCAAGAGCTACGTGCATAAATATTTTTGGAATAGAAGAAATATTTTAAACATTAATGGATCTAAGACATCCCCTTAGCGAGTGGGATATATCAATTAATAATAATAGAATTAACCATGTGGTTATCTTGTTGAGGAATATAAGATGTAAGGGAAGGAGCTGAAGAATTATACTCAACATTTATCGATGGAGGATTCAATGTGAAATGAGAGTCTTCATCAACTAATGCTTTATCTCTAGACTGGACATAATTAGTATGAAGAGTATGTAAATTAATGTTGAGGAAAGTGTTAAATTATTTCATCCTCTTGCAATAAACTGTCCTAAAAAAATAGGAGGAATTTCAAGAGAGGGATCAAGGGAAAAGAGTGCAGAGGAAGAGCTAGGTCACCATCACATGCATGGAATGGAATATCTTGCACTTTTTGAGAAAATATAAAAATTGATGTAACAAAAGATAATAAATTCATTTAGAGATAAGAAGTATAATTTAAGAATGTGTTTGAGAAGGTTTAAGTGTGAGTGATAGGTTCACCAAAATGTAAAAGAGGAAAAATGAAAATTTAGCTAAGATGTATTAGCCAAATGATTTTCCCTACTTTCACATTAGGATTGTCCTAGTTTACTACTATTTAACATAATAACTCTATAATCCTATAAATTCTTTAATAAAAAAGTGTTATCTTTAAATGGAATGATTGAGGAAAGATGATAAAATATTACTTTTTAGAAAAATATAATAATAATTTATAGACATAAATTATAGAGTTGAAAAGAGAATGAAAAGAAGAACCTAGAACCCAAAGGAGGAAGTCATTGCCCAAGGTTTCAGTGTGTCATGTGGACATCTTCACATTATAATTTTTCATCTTTATGACTACAATGCAGAAAAATATCTAAAAATCATGAATATCTAATCTTGTTGTTAAACTAGTCTACACAACTAGAAAAGGAAAATGTACCGACAAATACTAGATAGTAAAAATATAGAGAAATAATCTAATAACAAGATTCAAATGATTTTTAATAAAAGGGAAAAAATTGGGGTTTGTTTGGGGATTTTCCTCAATCAAATCCTTGCTTTAGTATTTCAACCTCCATAACAGCTAAGATAAATAGACAGAAAAATAGTGAGTGAATGATCCTATCCCAAATTTGTTAGGGAATGGTCAGAGTTGTGAATGTACAATATTGGAACTAGAATGAAGGGAAAGGGATGTGATAATCCTAAGGTGCTTAGGGGCACAATAAAAGGAATGGTATAATAACAATAAGAAACAAGAACAATATTACTTGCAAAGGCTTGAGGAAGCCAAGAAGAACAAGAGAGATAAAAAGAATGTTGTAAATATTAAGAGTGTTGTAGCAATTTGTTAACTGCAAGAGTGTCAAATGAGAGCTAATAATGAAAATTTGGAGAAAAATGAGAAGATGAGGTAAGAGAAGGTTGTTGACAAGTTGTTTGGAATCATTCTAAGCCATTTTCATTGACCTGGTAATGTGACAAGTTAAAAAAACACTTGAAAATTACCTCTAAACAAAATTTGTCATTAGACACTAGTATATTGCATGGACATCTATGTGATACACAAGTGTTTAGATAATGTAAGCTAGAAAATGATGAGAGGCTAGAAAAAATAAAGGTAACACAAAGATGGCATGAATAAGTGACCACCAAAAATAAAAACTAAGCACCTTGAATAGAAAAAAGGCTAATGCAAGAGATAGAATGAACCTAAAAAACACTAAGTAGTGGAAACAAAACATAGAACGAAATTGCAAGGGTATACAATTTTTAGCATTACAGTAATGCAACAATATTTCACCCAAAACATTGATGAATAAATATATCTTTTGTGATATAAATTGACATCAACATGCCACATTGTACACTTATGTGCACAAAGCATCATGAACATCACAATGACACTCAAGGCATGCAACCTACATACACTAAGCATGTTGAAATAAGTGGGAGACTTTTACTTAGTTAAGAAGTTTTTCTAGAGGTACAAAGTTTTCATGTAGCTTTCCAACTCTCACAAATTTTCTTTGAAACCTAGATACATTTTCCCCTTTCTTGCATGTGGAAGGGGCCTTGTGTGTATTTTTATATTTTGAAATTTCTTATGGAATTTTTTTTATCCTTTGTTCCCTATGGAACTTCAAACACATGTGCAACTTTACAACTTGTTAGAAATAGGGTGTTGTATACCTTGCACAAGAAATAATTTTCAATTATGTAAAATAATTATTTATTTGTGGTGCATATTTAGGAGTTGTGTTTAGCCATATTAAATTTTTATTTGGGTCCACTTGTAAATTTTAATGTGAAATTGGTAAGGTATTTTTATGTGTGGGTTGCACATGGGAAAATATTTAATATTGGGAAAATTAGTAGCAAAAAGTAAATGTTGGGATCAATTGTTTGGTGTACTCATGGTTTTGAGGCACACGGTTTTAGCTTACCAATGTTTTATGTGAGCCTAATTCTATAAAAGCAGGAACACGTTTAGTGGCTAATGTTGGCTAGTTGGCTAGTTGGCTAGTTGGCTTGTTTGACTTGGCTATCATTGTATTGAGATCTATTTTGAAGAGTGCATATGTCAATCATGGCATAAGATATGTGGATACGTGATTGGACACATGGAGGATACATTGGAGGAGCTTGATTATTTATAAGTATTCATGGATCGACTCTATAAGTGTATTATAATGTTTTTTATTGCTAAATAATACATTGAGTATGGATGCTTTTTGAGGTTGGGTGTTTTTTCCCTCTTGAGTGTTTTCCTAGGTTGTATCTTGCGTTATCTTGTGGTATGTCTTTGATATTTTCATATGCTTATTTTGTAATCTTGTATGCATGCTTTTATTTCATGTAGTTATGTAGGAATTATTTTGATTAATATGTATTAATTTCCTAACACAACTCTTGTGAATTGCATGCCAATCATTAGTTCCTACAATATTTACTCTTTGAAAGACTTTAGATTTTTTATGTAACTTTGCACCTCTTGCAAATTACATGTTGACCTCTATTTCCCACAACCTTTGACTTCTATAGAAATTTAGAGGTCCAATACAAATTTCTAGCTCCTATAATATTTGACTACCTCAAAACTTAGGGTTTCAATGCAATATTGCAAATCTTATAAATTATATATTGATATCCAAATCCTACAAACTTTGACTTCTAAGAACTTCAAATTTTTATGCAAATTTGTAACTCTTATAACTTGCATGGTAGCATTTAATTCCCACAACCTTTGACAATTGTCAAACTTTTAAGTTTTTATGCTAACATTTAATTCCCATAACACTCACATGCTAACAAGGTTTGAAGTTGAGTTTTGTAAGTGGTCTAAATGGATTATAACTTCTTAACTTCACCAAAACACCAAAATATAAAGGGGGATCCCAATCAAAGAAACAAATGCCATAATATAGTGGAAATGAACAAATGTTTCAAAGATGAGTGAAATGTGTGATAGTTGTAGAAAATAAAGTACAACTTTTTAAATGATTTAAATATGGAGTACCAAATGTAATTGCATGATTTCATTTGACTCATTCCCACCTACTCACCATTATTGCATATAAAATATCCTGGTTGCATCATTAACTCATCTGATTTCCTCAATATCTTGGGTGCTCATTTTTTAGGGAGTGAATCTATGCCTATGATTTTCAAATTGGTACAGTGCCATTTTTAGGGCATGTGCCTAGGTTAAGAGAGGTTTTATGGTTTCATTATGAATCATATTAGATAGTGTAGTTGTTGTAGAGGAGGAGATTCACTACTCTTGAGTCTTTAGGATAGGGAAGAGTCTACAGGGAGTGAATTATCCTCAACTACCTCAAGGAAACAATCTCAGGTGACCAAGATGGGTAAAAGGAAGTTTCCTTTAGAGTTTTATGTTTTATGACTATTTATGAGGAAATAACTTTAGAAGTTGAATGAGAAGGCCTCATAGGTCTCAGAGACATAAAAATTAGCTCTCAACTAGAGGATGGCAGTGTGGCATTGCGTACAGACCAGAAGTAGAACAAGTCACCAAAAACTCATAAGGCCTACTATCAACTTAGAAACTAAAGTTTGACAGTTTACTAAGCTAAACTAAATTTTTGCCTTAACTCCTTAATTCCCAAAAAATAGGGTTGGGACACTAGCACCTATGTCCCCTATTTTGGCTCCAATTTCAAATAGGTCAAAGGTGGCCTTTTATTATTTGAATTTCAAATGTTTGTTGTTGGCTATCAAGATTTGGTTTGCAAGAAATTAGAATAATTGCATATAAATACCTAGCTATTGCATAATTTGAAATATATCTAGCATTAAGAGGCAATTTTGGAGATCAAGAGCATTATCAAGCAAGTTGAGAAAAGAATTTTAGAGATTTATTGTAGAAATTCAAGATCCAAGCACCATATCAAAGTGTGTATAAGTTCATTCATGTTTATTATATTAAATATTCTTTGTGAATACTAACCCTTGTAGGTCTCCAAGCAATTCAAGCAAGCAAGATCCAAGCCCTGAAGAGATTTGTATGACTTTATTCCTTCAAGGAAGCCATTGGAGGGTGGTGAGTTGCATTCCATTTTTGACTCATCATTCTTTTTATCATTTAGCCCTATCCCTCAAAAGGATAGGTTTTATATCATTGACATTGCCATTGTGGAAGTGGAAACACTAACATGGGGTTTGACTAAGGTAAGCTCCTAAATGGCACAACCCTTCCTCTCTCTTTGAGTGTGCAGGTTTCAAGTCTGAGGAAGTTTGGAAAAATTTTGAAGGTCAATTATTCATTGTTGCAATCAAACCCTACAACTTGACAACACATAGAAACTCACTTATCTCAACAATCAAAAAAGATCTAACAGTGTGACAAGTGGGAGATGAAAGGTTTGATTTAGGTCTAGAGGACTGTGAAAACATATCTAAAATTGGTCAACGAGGACAGTGGCACCTTGGATGACTTAGTCCTCCAAAATTAGGCTCAAATTTGAACCATAGGTGCGTAGTACTCTTCTCAGCCCATTTTTGTAGTCTAAATTTATCTTTGACTTTCCAAATTTGTTGTTTTTGCATCAAAAGAATGATTTGCAAATTAGGTTAGTTGAATCATTGCATTTCATCCTTAAGCTTATTTTAGATTTGGTCAAGGGTGGGTTGACTCACCTTTCAAGTTGTAAGTTAAACCTATATCTTGTCCAAATCCATCAAATCCCTGCTACCTCAATTCTAAATGAAATCATATGAAAAAGGTGTCAAACCCTAGAGTACAATCCCTAAGGTTTTACTTTCTCTATGTTTTAGAGAGAAAATATTATTTATCTACATGTGCATTACTATCAAACTCAAAATGCTTATTATAATTAATCATAATGGGGATTTTTATTAGTAGATTGAGAATCCATTTGGGGATTTGGGTGAGCATTTCTTCATGAAGGTAAATCTAGTTTCAAATAGCTCTTGGAATTAGCAAACCCTAGAAAGACAATAAATGATAAATCAATGGTAGCTATAAATGTGGGTCTCTAGAAATATAATCAATCTAAAAAAAATAGTAATAAAAATCAAAAGATAAACCCTAAGGGGTTGTAAGAGTAAGGGGGCTTCACCAAAACAAAAAGGACAATAAAATCCCTTTTACATAAAAGATCTTAAGGTAATTAATTAAATAAACATAATAAATAGTTTTAATAATCACTTGGAGTAAGGTATCAAATAAATATACAAAATATCTAAATAAAAGTTACTTAGCTAGAAATCTAATGCAAATATATTATGGCAAATATTAGTAGTTGATTCATTAGTATGAAAGAAAATTAGAAGTAATCAAAAGAATGTCTTAAGATATATGAACTTGTTATCTATCATTTTGTGTCACTTCTACAAGTATGGATCTAATATAGATGTGTGGATATGATCTCTATAAATATTTAATTATTTATCTTTATCTTGTCTTGAATATTTATATTTATTCTTGTGTGAATATTTATATTTATTCTTGTGTTAAAAAAATTGTTAGGTTGAGAATTTTCCAATGATAGGGAATATGTCTCCCCTTGGTGAAACCCCTAAGGTACCAAAGTCAATGACTTTGGGAAATGAATAGAAACAAGAAAATATATATTGTAGATTCCCTAGATGTTGATGCAAGTAGGTAATATAATAATAAATTCTCTAATTGTGCAAAATGAATGTCTCGAAGGCTCTTGTCAGATGACCTCTAGTGTGTAAAAATGAACTAGGGTTAGACTTTAAATAAAACTCTAAAGGACACAAATAAAGAATTTTATGCTTTGAATTGGCACATAGTGGCTAGTTGGAAGGGTTAGGTAGTTGAATCTAAAATATAAAGGTTCAAGAGTAATTTTCACAAATAATGTAACCAAACTACATCAATTACTCAAAACACATATTTGATCAAAAAGAGAGAAGTGGATAAAACTAAAGGTGAAGGCAGGTCTTTAGAAATGAATAAAGATAGAAAAAGATATAATTTGAATTATACACCAACTCTTAGAAAAAACCATATCACTTATATATTTATTATTGCATAAAAATAATAAATCAAAATGAACTCAAATCCAATAAGAAAGATATAAAATATTTTTTTTTATCATTACAAATTTAAATAATATCAAAAATAATTATATTTTATTATTTATATCTTAATAATGAATTATAAAATATTAATTAAGACGTCAAAATAAAATTATATATATTAAAGTCTTTTATTTTAAAAATAAAAAGAAAGTATAAAAATCTTATAACCTTAATTAAGAAATAATATCAGTTTTATATCCAATACTATTTACTTGCATTTCTTTCTATGATGGCCTAATTTTTTAAAATATTTTATTAAATCTACGGAAATTGGCATAAACTAATAGCCCAAGAAGAATATCATTGTTGATAATTTTGCATAAAGAAAAAAGAAAAGTTCCTTAAAGAGATGAAAGGACCATTTTTTATATATAAAAGATTACACTTTAGACCCCATTTTTAATATAAATTTTACTTTGTCTAAATTTTTAGCTTTCTTTCAAAAGAGCCATTTTATACAAAAATGGCAAGAAATTTTCATTTTTACTTTACTTATAAATTGTTTAACTTTAAAAGGTAACCTTGCCAACTCACTCACACTTACTTTTACATTTATCTTTTATGCATTTGACCACTTTAAGGAGAGCTTTAAAGTACTGAATTTTTTCCTTGTTTCATTACTACCTTAGTATAAGCACTAATAGTCCTTTGAATGTGGATGACTTTTATTGTAACTTTTCTTTCTCGTTTTAAGTAATATATTTTATTTTATTTTTAAATTTAATTTGTATTTATATTAGAATTTTTACAATTTATTTTCGTTCATAAATATAATAAGTTTTAAACAAAAAAAAATTATGAGGTATTATCATTTTGTAAAATGTTGAGATGAAGATAGTAGAAATCTGGACATGTGGGCATCACAAGGGATTGGAAAATTAACATATAAATCTGCATTAAGATTCATATGTTGAACCTCATTCTCTACCAAATTTGCACGTGGTATTTTAGAAGATGGTGGATGGGGATGATAGTTGATTAAGAATAGAAGAGCTTGGAATTTGACTTCAACCTTTTTCTTATTCAAATAACTAGTTTTTGAGTGATGAGACCGAAAAGAGTTACTTACAATTATCAAACACACATTGTCAAGTCTATGCTTAATGGAATTGTATACATAGTTAACAACATGGGACCTTTGAATATCTTTGTGGCTAAAAAATTCTCCAACAAGAGCTCATTTGTTAAAAAGGTCATAATTCCCCAATGCATAAATGGATGTTTACTAAGAAATTAGATAATCTTGAATGTATGCAAAGGCCAAATTCGTATAATATCAATGTCTTGAACTAAATCTATAGCATTTGAAAGGAAAGAAGCCACCTAGGAGAAATAAATTAAGCACAAAAACTCCTATAGAAACTTGTGACCAATGATCTCCTGCACAACCTCCTCACCTTCAACATAATCAATTTTAAAACCTTCATTAGCAACTTCACATTGAAACCACCTTGATTTGGATATTCCCATTTTTGCACAGGTAAACATTCACTTGTTTAATTATAGCTCCATTTCTACATCTTTGATCCTTTTTTAGTTGTGTGAAATAATAAGGCCTTAAAAGGCTTATAACATACTCATCGCGATAGGGGCATAATACACTTTTCTTCTCAATTGTAATTGACAACTACAATATAGCAAGGGGGCAATAAGATATAGATTTGGAAAGATGAATTTGTGTAGAGCATTAAAGTCACATACTTTGGCAGCTGTTAAGATGAGATACAGATTATGGAAACCTCTCGACAAGACAAAGAAACAAAGATGGCATAAAATCCCCTCATATGAGAGGGGATTCCAATGATTGCCAACTATAATTCACTCATACCCATAGATTTGGGAGAGAAAGAGAACTTTCCAATTTTAGCTCTAAGACTTTAACAAACTAGGACACATGCCAAGGTGGTAAGGATTTAAATCCTTCTCAATTTTAATGAGAATTATCAATATTCAAACCAAATAAAAACTCTTATTCCACATGAAGAAAATAGGCAATTATCTAAGACCCCTTTGAAGAGAGACAACTTTGATCAAATTCCAAACTATTTTGGAAATTTGGAAATCTTTTGATGAATTGAACATTCAATTCTAAAATTCTTTGATCCTAGTCACAAGCTAAATTAGCTAAACTATCAACTAATTTCATAGTAATCAAAATGATCCAAGGGATCCCAAGCCTCTTTCAAAATATACATTACTTTCTAATTACACAAGGATTTATTCTTAACCCCATTTATTATATTTGTGAATCGCTTTAATAACGTTTCTTTTAATTTTCTTCTTTTTAGCTAGTTGCAAACCTACTAGAAGGGCTTGAACTTCAACATCATTATTGGTACCGATTGGTATTTTTATTGTTAATGCTAAAACAAAATCTCCTTTGAAGTCTCTGATCACACATCCTACTCTACAAATTCTTGGATTTCCTTTAGAGGCCCATTTGAATTTAGTTTGACCATTGATGAAATAGGAGGATTCTATAGCACTATATTTCTATCCACTTTCTTTGAATTTTGAAAGGTACTAGAAGGAGGGTGATTAAGCTATTGTCATTAAGACATAAACTTTGAATCCCAAGAATAAAATTTTAACTTAAAAGACCGATTTTTAATTATCTAAGTCATTGTCACCTTAGAAATAGATTTTTCCAACTTGAAATTTACTTCTTCATATCTGGATTTCTCTTTTATGAAGTTCTCTTATTCCTTTCTAACCAAATGTTTAAAATTAATATAGATGGAGAAACTAACCAAATATAAGAGAAATTTGAACCTTTATATAGTAAGGGTCAACTATGAAAAATATCCAACAAAGACTTTGGGAATGGAGTTTACCAATTCAATTATGAGCACAACCATTTCCAAAAATCATGAGATAAAGGACAATTGAGAAACAAATGATATTTTTCTTCTTCATTGACTTCTCCACACAAAAGACTATAAAAATTTGCAATTATACCTAGCTTGGATAATCTTGAGCTAGTGAGTATTCAATTGTTTATAGCAAGCCTAGAAAAAGCACTTGCCTTAGGAAAAGAGGCATCATTCCAACAAATCAATATACAGTGAAAGTTATAAAACCAATGTATGCATGTAGGTAAGGAAATATTTAATGCTATAATAAAATAAAAAAGAAATTTCAATTATCTAAAGGTGGTGGTGGTGGAGAAATAGAAGCAATCTAGTTCCTTGATTGTACTTGGGAAATTGATTCAAGTTACAAACCTTGCATATGGACACATATGCAAGATCAAATATGGAAATCGAAAGTACATTAAAAAAAATAAGCTAGGCTCTATGATTGAACAAACACATTTCTTTATGTAATCAAGAACATACATGACAAAGTATACCTTAAGAATCTATTACTAAATAGGGTAAACCCATTTATTATATTATAAATATTAGAATTAAACACATTTTGATGTTCTTTTAAAATATTATAGATGGGCCAACTAATATTACAATATTGGACTAGCATGGGTGGCCTCAAGAATAAATATCCCCTAAGTAAATCTATGTAGTCATGGAGACATTTTTTCCATGAAGAAAATCTTACATTTTGCACCTTTCCTTAACTTGTAGCATCCAATTTACATGCAAGATTGAGCCTAAACCTTCAATTAATTCCCTAAAACTACCATTAAAGAATAAAGAATACTTAAATAGGAAAATGCCCTGAATAAGCCAATCAACTCTTAATACACTACAAAATAGAGCTCATATAGAGCATCTTATGGGTATATGAGATAATAGGATCATACCACATGCCACAATCCTCTTCTCCCAACCATTAAAATATAATGTTTTAAATTTGTACAATTTATAGCTAGGGAAAAAAGAGACCATAGTTGGTGAAGGAAGATGTATTATTTAATTTGAACTCTACCAAAGCAAAGGAAGAATATAAAGCAACCAACCATGAAAATCACACCATTAAGCAATAAAATTACAATTTGGTTGTACAACATTTAATTCTTGCCTAGCTACCTACTAAATGCAATTTTATTTTAGTTTTAGACCCAGTATAAGGGATTTCTAAGGATAAATTAGTAATAAAATAATATCTAACTCCACATGGTTCACCCATCCTTAATCTACCTAAAAATGTGGAAAAATGATTGAAACAAAACAACATAAGATAATGTAAGTAATCAAATGTATACCTAAAACAACCTCCATCCTTCTAGATTGAGTGAAAATAGAATGTAGCCTAGTTCTATTTGATTTGCTCTAGATCATGATAAGATGTGGATTGCTCAATAAACCAACATAATCTTGGTATGATTGCAATAAAAAGATAGAAAAATAGTAGCATAAAGGTATGATAATAGACTTGACTTCTTAATGAAGGATGAGGGCCTCTAGTTATAGCGTTCTCAAGAGGCAAAAACAAGGGCTAGGATAGATTGATTATAGATGGCTAAGATTGAATGAGGATTAGGGTTAAGCTCAAAGATGTAGTCATGTGACAAGTGTCACATGAGGGATAAGATGAATGGATTAGGGTAACATATTTACATAAATGGCTAGGATTAAGAAGTGGGATATGAAATGAATGAATGAGATGGAAAGTTAGTTTGACTTTTGGGAAGGTGTCTAGGTTCAATGAATCTAGATAAGGAGTTTGTTCAACATGTGAAGGGGACACTTGTCAGATTATAGTGATTTTAGATTGTGATCTATGTGAACATGTTTAAGTGCTAGGATTAAATGGAAAAGGATAAAGGTGAATGTGAAATTAATTAAATAGATAATAAATATTTATTTAATTAATGGGATCAAGTGAAGGGTAAAATAATTAAATAAATAATAATAAATATTTATTTAACCAAAGGTTAGGATAAAATGGAGGAAATGATAGAATTGATTAAATAAATAATAAATATTTAATTAATTAATGGCTTAGGATGGAGTAAAATTAGGTGTTGTTGGGTAAGGTTAGATTTTAGGTGTCTACACTACCCAATAGTCTCAATTAACAATAAAAACTAACAACCAAGACTTCAAGATCACCCTCCAAAAATGAACCAAATACCCTACCTTAGTCTACTAGAAGATCTTCATAATAAGAAAAGTTTCTTATTTATTGCAAGTGGTAGTGGGTCCAAATAATAGCTACAAAGAAACTAATGGTGCCACCTATGCATAAATAGTATTCCCTTTTATATTCATAAAACCATCCACAAACAAATAGTTCCCATGGCAATCCTTCACCTCGCTAGAAAAAACAAAAATGATAAAGGGGTTCCATGCTAACTCAACCCTAAAGTACAAAAAATTTTGTGGGGCATTTCATGTATCCTTTTAATTTATCCCTAAGAATAACTAAAAAATCAAATTTTAAAATATAGGCTAAGATATCCACATAAGAGATCACATTATTACATGGCTATGAAATCCACTTGCTATATTTACATTGATCTTAAAGACTATTATAGATTACTCCACAATCATAAACATGGAAATAGAAATATTTAAACCTAAGGAAGCATAGAAAGAAAAATGTTAAGATGTGGACCAATTGGACCAATAAAAAAGACAAGGCAACAATGGAGTGTAAGCTACAAAATGTGGGCGATGCAATATTTAGTGTACTAACACGCCCTAAGTCTTTCTTTGAGCTTTATTAATGTTACCGTCCACATCATACTTGGTCTAATACATCCTATTGTATCAAACTAGCTATATTCCCTTGTGAAAGGGGACATAATTCTTGATGTGTGATTCTTGATTGATGAAGTTTAACCTTCCTCCATTTCTAATTCCCTTTCAACAAATAATGCATGCTTCATGAAAATATTATATAGATCAGTTTTTGGCAATATAGGCATATGGATGATCATGATGTTGTGGCCCTATCCTCCAAGTGTTTAAATGATCCTAAACTAGGGAACTTGCTTCATGTAGATTTTGACATTCCTAAAATTTCATAAAAGTAGGTGAAGTAGGAGGAGGAGAATCCTCTTCCTCAAAAAAATGATTAAGAGATGGATGAGAATAATTTGCATCAAACAAGTGAGAAAAAGAAGGATAAGGATATGCCTTTGAATTAATACCAACAAAGAAGGAATCCAAAGTGAAGGAAGAGGGAGAATTGACAAAGGATGAGCAAGGAACAATTGTCTCAAAATCAACACTCCTCTCAATGATTAGCTCATGAGGTATCAAGATGCAATAATTGATAATCCTTAACGCCATCTAGATATCCCACAAATATGAAAGGCTATATTTAAGGTTCTAAGGTCTTACAATTTATATAGGATTTTTGGCCTGTGCAAAGGAGCCAAAAATTATGAAGTGCTTAATTTTAGGTTTCCAACCACTTCAAGCTTTAAAAGGGGTGACTCCTTTCAAGGCTTTATCAGGAATGTGGTTCTAGATGTAGTTAGTATAATAAATGTCTTCAACATAATACTCCATTGTAGTTGAGCTATAATGAATCATACAACTAGCCATTTCCTTCAATGATATATGCTTCCACTCAACAACCCTATTTTATTATGAACTATATAGAATTGTGTGCTAAAGATCAATACCCTCCCTAGTACAATACTACTTAAAGTGGTGGTTCACATGTTATGTTCATTATCTACAAGAAGTATCTTGATGGTATTTGTTAGAGAATTTTATTTTTCATATGTTTAGTTAATTACTTTATTACATTTGATGCACCTAGAGTAGGATAATGTCTTAAGTATCTATCTACTTGGGTAGGTTGTACATGCAACTTATATTTTCCTAGTTTGTTGGAAGTGAACTACACATGTGACTACATCTCACATTATCCCACATTTGTTACTGTATACCTTGGAATTTATCCTATTTTAGTGCATAAAATAACTAAGAAATGCGAATGATAAAGAAAACCAAGGACACCTCAAGATTAGCCAAAAGAGAGTGACAAAACAATAAGGAAAATAGATAACACAAGACACGAATGGTTTTACCTTCCTTGCTGTTGATGTCTCTTTGATTGGCCCTTGCTTGGAATGATATGTGTGCTCCTTGATGGCTTTTGATGTGGCTAAAATGGAAGATTTTACTAAGTGCTTGGATATGAATGCAAGTGAATGTAATTGAAGGCTAGATGAGTGCATAAAATGGCAGTATGTAGTTACAAAAATTCAAAGTGTTTTTTTTTTTTAAATGCCCTTGAGGAGGGGGTATTTATAGAGGAACTTGAATTCTCTAGAGAATTCAATGGTCAAAATTGATCCAACAAGGTCAAAATGAAGGGCTATGGTGGGTTGAGAACCCACAAGCCCTCACATCTTGACATGTGGAGGGTGAATTGGCTAAGGGGAGATGAGGTGGAGGTGAGTTGTCAAAAAGGTACATGAGGTGGAGGAAGGACATGCACCTTGGAGAGTGAGGAGATTTCCTCAAAAAGGGATTCCTTGTCCCCAAGTGGGAGTGAAAGGGACTTTTGAGGAATTTTAGAATTCCTCAAAAATCTACATAGGAAAAGGAAAGGTGGTTGGGGAAATAAGTGTGAATTAAAAATTCACATTCTTAGGAAAGTCTAAAAGATAAAAGGTGGGCTCCAAAAAGGTGGGACTTGGTCACATGTGGAGATTGTGACAAGTCCAAGGTTCTAGAAGCCTTGGAAGGACAAAATGTGAATTAAAAATTCACATGGGGAGGAGAGAGACATGGGATGAATAAAAAGGAATTAAAAATTCCTTGGGGGATGGGGAGAGTTGACTAAGGTACTAATTAGGTTTAACTAATTAGTAATTAGAGGATAATTAGGAGTTAATTAGGATTAAAAGCCAACTTGCAAAATTTGGAGGATGTGACACATCCTAATCAAGGATTAGGCATGTGCACATCCTTAATGAAGATATTAGGAAATGGATTAGGAATAGATGAAAATGGCATGTGAGGAATTAAATGTAATATTTATTTAATTCATTTGATGAAAAGGGGATTAAGGAGGGTAAGGTATTTAATTATTACCTTAGGGATTTGGCAGAATTAAAGATATTAATTAAATAATAGTAATATTACTTAATTAACTCAGATAAGAGGATGTTTAGATGAAAGGGGATAAATTTGGATAAATTAAGTGTCCAAATTTGGATGTCTACAGTTACACATTCACATCTCCTAGTGTTGTGTCCTAAATATCACCATCTTGTGCTATCATATGAGCAATTTATTTCATAAGTACATGACATATCTTAAAAATATATATGTTGTCATAGTTGATGGACTTTCTATAAATACTATATATTATACATTATGTAAGGTAGAGTACAAACCACACAGAAGCATAGTCACTCTTTAAGTCATCTTAAGGTTGTACCTTCAAGGTTTCTTTAGCAAATTGAATGGATAGTTATCCTTTTTCTAATTAAAAGAGCCTACTCTCCTACTAGATTCATTGTAATGTGCATTTTATAGCATTGATTAATAAAGAACAAGATTATTGATGTCTTTCACATTTATTTGCTTCACCTTGGCCATGGAATTATATAAATCACTTCCACATCTCAAGATTTCCACTGGGACAAAACCAATCTCCACTAGCTTAGTTATAGCTTTACCCAATTTGAAGTTATCCTCTAGTACTCACCAGACCAAAATTATATCATTGGTATTAGATTGTAAAAATATTTATCTCATGATGCTTGTCATCAAATGCATCTATCTAGGTTCTAAAAATTACAACTCTTCTTTTCTTCATGTCACTACTTAGAAGAACAAAACTTGGAGAAAAATAGTTAAAAGGGAGATATGGTTCTTTGCTATCCTCTCTAGATGAAATTAGATTTTTATCAACCTCTCTAGATGACTAGGGTCACTTGAATGAGGGGACTCGACCTCTCCCCTAACAACACTAGTAACTACCACATGCTCTAGAGTTAAGAGGTTTGAGTTTCAATCATTCCTTAACATGACTCATTTATAACATAACACTCCAACATTGGTCCATGGCCCCTTGTCCTGAGAGGTTTGACTATTTCTAGTGAGATCAATGTTTGCCCTCACCTAAAGGAACTCCAATAATGACTAGCAACACTTTGCACATAAATGGGTTGGAGTCATCAATAACATCCCATGTATTTAAGGAACCTCTAAGAATCTCAAGGTCTTGGTCAAATAGTAACATATTTAGCATTTCAAAACACACACTTTCCAAGTACATGATAAATAGTGCCTAAGAGTATACTCATCTATACCATGTGCCCATTATTATGTAGACCACAAACTAGTTGCAAGACTAGCTTCTATCAATGATAAAGTTAGACAAGTAAATAGGTTTCCCTCTCTACCCTCTCTACACCTTTTTTCCTAAGGGAAAAGTGATCTAAATAAAATTATGTAATGTTATGGCATAACCAATCTTTCTAGATGAATGTCAACTATTTTTTTTTAGCACACACGAAATGTAATAGAGACCATTGTTCTACAAGAGAGGGTAAATAATCCATGTGTAGTTCCACCTAACTCGTATTCTTGCACATTGACTCAATATTAGAAGATCTTATGCCATGATATTCCCTTACATGTATACTTCACACTAAGATGCATCATGCATAGATGGATTCTAATAAAATGGCTTTGTGGATATTGTGCAAGCTTAAAGTGCATGTTTAGCACAAGACAATTGTGTGCACACTATTCATTCATGCCACACAACTTTAGGATTTTGTACTTCAAATTTGACAACCTTCCCAACTCCTACAACACCTCTCTATAATGTGTACAACCTACACTTAGATACACATGTGTCCACTTAGTACAACCAATTCAACACCATACATTTCAAACACATGGCTACGCCTAGTGCAACATATTCTTGCAATCCAATTGGCACCATATGGGTCAAACCCCTATCACCCACACATCCAAATGTAAAGAACATAATACAAACATGGCATTTGTTAACATTTTACTTGTTGGCCTAGCTAACAACCTCTACATAAATAATGCATATTATTTATAATGTAAGGCATAGTATAAATCACCTAGAAGAATAGTCACTCATTTATTCAACTTTATGTTGTACCTCCAATGTCAAAATTTGGAAAATCAAATTGACACTTCTCTTTATCTAATTACAATAGCTTTCTCTCCTACCACAATCCCTACAACTCATGCATTTTACGACATTGATTAATAAAGAACAAAAAAAAGCATGCCTTTGTCATGTCTTTACTTCACCTTGGCCATGGTTAAATATAAATCACTTCAACATCTTAAGCTTTCCATTAGAAGTAAACCTACCTACATTGGCTTAACTATAACTTTGCATAAACATGAAGTTTTCTTTAAATTTCCACCAAACTAAAAATGGATCAAAATAACTTCCTACTAGGCATTACTTTGCCTAATTGAGCACAAAATGTGTGATTTGCATGCTATGGTGTTGTATAAAAGGACAAACCCTAATTCACTTTAGGCTTCCAAGATCCATCTCTCTAACTATGAATGTCACATCATCATTTAGAGAGTATAATAGAGCATTATTAGCTCACATCAACATCATAGCAATATACTAGACATACGATATGGTGTATTGGTGCATCTTCAATTATTACTCAAACCACTAATTAAAATGTAGAGGCTTGAATTAGGAGAACATCCTCACATATCAAGCTCTTCAATGTGTTCATCAACACCACGAATTTTTAGACACAAGTCCAAAGATTAAGTCATACAAATTTTAAAAATCAAAGGCACATAAGAAGTATTTGTAGTCAAGTTTAGGTTTAAGTTTGAACTTTAGGCATGAAAATCATTTCTATAACTCAAAACTAATCTAAAACAAATAACAAGATAATTAACAATTTGTTTAAACATATTAATCATAAATCTGATCATATATAAACTAATTTAAATCACCAAAAACAAACTTTAACAAAATACTTCATTATTACTTTTGAAGTTAAGTCTTTATCCCTTATTTATCATTTTGAAAAACATGTTCAATATTATTACCATCTCAACCCAACCCACAATGTGATGTACTCTTATAAAGAAAGTATTTTATTTCTTTACACTTATAAAAGGGGATGTAATTTGTCTAGTCATCAAGAACTTATTATTAAAGGTAAGAGTACATTACCCATTTATTTTTTACCTTAGAGTGTTTGTCAACTTCAAATGCTAGTAAATCACTGATTTCCTTTTAATACGTGACTGTCCATTCAACCTAACACTCAAAACAATTCTAAAATAAATACACATTATTAAGACCCACATTAGAGATAATGATTGAGCCAATCCAAATAACATCATAAAGCTTTATCTTAAAATAATCTTAAACTAATAATAAGACAACTGTACTTACAATGTGTGTGATAATCTTTTTAACTAGCCATTCTCGATTTCTTTCCCCAAGTCTGAACTGATTGTGAAGTCCCAAAAACCTATTAATTCCTGTGCGAAGTGTCATTTAAGTACGTACTTCACTTTGCTTCCTCGAGCACATTTCTATTAATTAAGATTAAACCTCATGTCAGTAGTTAAATCGCAATATTCCTTGGAGACTGTGAAGTTGTCTGCACAGATTCTACTTTATGCCTCGCTTGGTATCCTGCTTGGTATCCTAATACAAGTATGTAGACTGGGTGTGTTTCCTGGTGTCCACTTCATCAACAGCGGATAAACAGAACGTTTGTAGAGCAGCCACTGTTTGCTTGCTAAAAACTTTACACGCACTCACAAAAAAACAGAAATTGCAAAGCTGTCAAGAAACACATGATTAGAAATGGCCAGCCTTGGATTGCTTTGCAACGGTTGCATGCAGTGGTGTAGCCTGCAGGGCATAGACCCTACAAGACAAACAGCAGCAAATGGAAGGAACTGTAGAATAATTGCTTCATAATATGAGCTTGCCAGTGCCTGTAGCCTGTTACTGCCACAACTTACAATCATCACAAAGACGACGGAACTGAATAGCATGCTTGTAACTTGTGCCCCTCTCCATGAAAAACTCTGATTAGTCGGGTTTCGGGTCACTCCTAATTGTACGGGTGTTGCCTTTTAGCCCATCCCGTCAGTTATGAAACGTTGTTGTTTCCCCGTATTCGGTGGGATAATTACGCTAGTAGGAGAGGAGGAGTTTGAATTTTTTTAAATAGAACTAAAATGGAAAACGAACTACAGTGCACATTTGTCCAAATGAACGCGTTCGGTTTTTTCTTTGGACAGTTGGGCAGAAATGATGGTCATGCGAAAAAGGAAGGTGGAATTGAACGGCGACAGCGACCAAGATGTGCCAGCTCAAGTGGAGACTCTGTTTCCGATTGCTACGGCCTCTGCTTCCATTCTTAGTGATGCCTCTGTGCTGTAGTTTCCACCTCTGCCTCTACCAAATGCTTTCTGCCATTCGGATAAAAAGGAGCACGCGCGTGATATTTTTGCCCGCTTTCTCCTTAGTGCAGAATCTTCTCCAGATAATAGCTTGCAGTTTCTTTTTTCGATTCAGTCACCTGCAGCTCTTACCGTTGTTAGTGCTCAGGTTTTGAAAAACAGTTTTTGGGAAAAAAAAATTGCAGGATTTTTAATTATCGGATCTCAGTTTGTGAGGTGCGATCCAAAACCAAAATTTTGGGTTGATAAAATTGCTTAAGCTTCAGATTTTTTTCACTGTTAGGACTTTGTTAGTATTTAGTAATTACAACAGTTCCAGTTTTATCTATTTAATTTAATTCTATCCACGGGAATAATTTTATATTATATATTTGATTTTGCTTTCTTTTCATTGTGTTTCTTTCCGATTTGTATGATTATAATTAAAAAAATATATTATGATCGAAAGCAAGTGTAAATTAATAATCCTATAGTGGAGTAAGTTTTAAATCTTCTACTTGGAAGATTTTGATTAAATATTATTTTTTGTTTTCTTTAAATCTATATTTCCAAAGGTGATCGCTTTCACCAACATTTTATTATTAATATAAGACCATTTTAACAATAAAAGAAAATTAAAACTACTTAACTATCTAACCTATTAAGAAGTGGTTCTATCAGTGAATACAAAAGCTGTATGGTGGCATGATTTTTAATATATAATTTGTATTTATAGAAAAATCATCACATCGTGAAGAGTTCCCTATTACATCGAGGGCTTTGTTTCAGTATTTTTAATTATTTTAATAAAGCAATGTCGTCCATGAATTCATAATTAAGAGCAACATGTGAATAAACTAAAACTCAAGCGTTGAGCAGGCCTTGTAGCCTACCCAATCAACTCAATCTATCCTTGGGAAACTGATAATGGCAATGTCAGCATTTTAACTTAATAAATGATTAAAAGTCATAAGCTTTACTCCGGCCAAAAGCACCTGACCCTTTTGGCGCTTTGGGCTTGGTATATGTGTAACCGCGCATTAATTCCTATTACCAGCGGACTAGAGATGCTCAATGATAACTAGGTAGTTGTTGAAAATCTTTTACTTGTCAAGTAAATCAAAAAAGTTTTACCAACCCCAAGAACGGAAAATTAGTTTTTCTTTTTCAGTACAAATTGGTCAAAGTGGTGGCAGGCAGATATTTAGTATCCTAAGGAAATAGAAAAGTTCGCCATGGGAATGCGAAATAAGTAAATAAAGAAACTGACATTTGTTAGAAAGGAAAAATAAAGTTAGATTCTACAAGTTTTATGAGCTTCTCCACTCAATCTCTTTTAACAGAGAATAACTTGGGGTTTTCACCCTTGGGCTATCCACTCAATCTCTTTTAACAGAAAATAACTTGGGGTTTTCACCCTTGGGCTATGAAAAGAGAGAAATGCAATTGAAATTATATCACCTCTACCTCCGTTTAGAGCACGAATTATGGTAAACATAATAATATAATCTGTCATAGAAAAGATTCTCTTATCCACAACACCATATAATCCAGCACCAATAAAGATATTCTTTTTTCGCCTTTATACATTCTTTAAACAATTGCATCGATTTTGGCATTAGAATGACATGAAAAATGTGGATCAGGATTACATAATCAACGAATTTTTATTGTTTTTATAATTAGTAACTGGGGTTTACAGAGAAATAAAACGATGGGGTAGTAAACAAATTGCAATGGAAAAACTCAAATCTCAATCTCTGAAATACAGAAGAAACCTGGTGGGAGGTTTTATCTTCACAATACACCAAATCCAAAACCCTCCTGCTTTCCCTGTGTATATTTCTACACAAAAATATACCAATATCTATATATATGTATAATCAATCTTCCCTATAATAATCTCTCAAACACGCCAAAACACTCTCGTCGTCAACAAATCAATTACGGACTGACTGACTGACTCAAATCAACGCATTCACTTACATCACAATCTCACTCCCGAGCAATGGCCGATCCGGATTAAAAATCTTTTGTCACAAACAGTCATAATAAATAACAATCTTAATAAATATATTTGGGGGTTTTCATTTTTACCACCGTTGATCCACTGCCCTGTACAATGTTCCATGGCTGATTTTTCTCCTTCTAGAAGAATTGGTGTTTTCAGAGCTTTCGCAGCTGATACAGGCCGCAGCGTCGAGTACTCCGATTGGACTGTAAGGCATGCCACTTGAAACCTTATTTGGACTAGAGCAAAAGTCCATCACAAGCTGCTGCATTAAATTGTAGCAGCTTAGGATTTTCTCCTGCAGAAAACAAAACAAAATAGAAAAAAATCAAGATCAGTTTTCCAGAAATCTACCCTGCGAACCTAACCAACGCAATTCAAATGCAACCTGCGCGTTAAACGATTTGAACATTTTTTGAAGGAGAATCCATTTCCAGAAAAAAGTTTTAGAAATTGCGGGCAAATCTATTTGCCAAAGCAATTAAAGTTTAAAGATAAAATATGCCATTATCGAAGCAAAATATTGATCCATTTAAAGCTGAAAATATACTTTGTTGATTGCTTTGGAAGACAGTATGGCTTCTTTGTAATCTGATGATTCTGTCTGTAAAACCTCCTCACAAGCACACATAACAGCTGCCGCAGCAATCGATGATGGCTCGTGAACCAAGAAATCAATCACTGCAAGATCGAATGCTTTGAATAAGCGCTTGTCGAAACCGAAAGATGTATTTATTGATAAAGATTGCAGAAATTTCATTCCAGACGTTTTGTACAGTAATTGGATACTATTCATTTCTACCTCTATTAGTATTGATGATGAAGGCGATTGTTCGGGATATCAAGTCTTGAGGCACCGCGCTGGTGCCTTTGAGTCTGTACAAGAGGTAATCAATGAAGTTAAAAGGTGTAATGGAGCATAATCTCCATTTTAATGTTGTCAGGATTAGGACTTCCATTCTGTATATTGTCCGAGCTTCGAAAACAAATTTTGCGTCGCCGACCTGCAGATCAGTTGAAAATAGAAAGTTTTGAGCTTTTACCATAACCAAACTTATGTAACTGCTCAGCTTTTACCATATTGAAAATCGTTAAACCGTGAGAAGAAGTTGAGACACTATTTTACCTGCAAATCAGTAAGTGATGGAACCTTTGTCTCCTCCATTTTAGCTGCCAGTGACAGGCACGCAACCGATAATAACTGTAACGGCCAGCCTATACCTTGCTGTTTAACAAAAGTATTACAGGATAACGCAAAGAAAACTTTAATACCACAATAGTTAAAATTCAATGCAGAATGTAGAAGGCTTCAAGGATGCGTTACCGGCAATTTATAGCTTGACAGGAACCGATCCAGGTAATTTACAGATAAGTATGCTGTAAGCGGTCTGAAATTATGATATGCATGAACCTGCAAATAAAATGCACTCCTTAATTCGATACAGAAAGGCAAATTGGATTTAAAGCAAAGATTTTCTTGCAATCAATGCAATCCTATTTCGTGGATCCGGTTACCGCCGCGTAATCTAAACATCAAGTGATTAAATTTAAGAATCTATACAAAAAAATCAAAATGTTAGTTTTCCCGAGAGTGAGCTCCAATGTACCTTGTGCATCCAGCCGATTGCTTCTTGACGAGCCGTGACATCTAAAGCGCGGTTTCGATAACGCTCAACGTAGTCTTCCAGTGGAAGATGCTCTTTCTCCTTCTGCACTAACAAAGAGACCATCTCATCGTTTTCCACAGGAAAGTCTGGCAATCCAACGAGCTTGATGCACTTTAAAGTCTCGACCTTGTCCTCGGGAAAGCTCGAACTCGCGACCTCATCATCCCATCCTGCATCTTCCCCGCACAAGAGGCTCGACAAGCAGTCAAAGCTAAGGGCCATTTTCACAATACAATCCGCTCCAATTGCAATACAACAAAGCCTGCAGCTGTCATCTCTCTCCTATCGAATACAGTTCTTCCTCACTGTTTTGATTCCGAAGAATCAAAAATCACGATTTTGCCCTCCAAATTTGCAATATCTTTTACAAAATGCATCAAACATCAGATTTCACCATCTGCATAACAGATTACGAAAAATCCCCCAGCCTTGGCATAGATCCTTGGCCAACCCCTTTAAAACCTACAAATTTGCACTATATTTACATAATATTATACATATTTGCAGAAACCAGATTTCAAAAATTGCAGTTTTTCGCCGCAGAAACCTTTAAAGGAAATAGATGGAAAAAACCCACAATCAAAAGAGATTTTCACAGATTGAACCCGGCCAGTCACAAAATCTGGCCAAATCCAAACGAAACCCTCAGAAACAATTATTTACAGAAAATGTGCTGTTCATTGTTGCCTTTAATGGCATCGAGATGTTTCTGAAGGCTTCTGCGTATACTTCGTGAGCATATCTTACTCTAGCAGGGGACTCGACAAGCAGAACGCTGGTCGTCAGTCGACGGAATTTTATTTTGTCGTTATTGCCGTCGTCTCAGCCCAACGTATTTTATAGCGGGGATATTTTTTCTCTCTTTATTTTCGCGGAAAAATCACTTTTCCCCGCTCGGTTTTGAGGTTTCAATTTTGGCGGGTAACTAAACCTTGCCCGCTAAATTTAACGCAAGCCATTCACTGCACTTAACGTATGGAATTTTCCGCTAAACTGGCAAATTAGGTGTAATCGCGAATATTAGTATTTTGGATATAGAAAAAACTATTATGAATATTTCAGAATTTCAGATTGTGAGCCTTTGCACTAAATTAACGGGTTTATAAATAAATTTAGTATTCATTGAAAATTTTAATAATCTCTCTTCCCATGGTGAGCTGTCTACATATACTAATTTACTTTTGAGGAATATGAAATTTTATGTTGAGATAGATCGGGAAAGTAATAATCTCTCCTCCTACGTGTGAGTTGTAAGATCCAGCGATATATACAAATCTATTTTTGCGGAATGTGAAATTTTATGTTGAGATAGATTAAGAGAGTAATGTGTTTTAACAAAACCCAACAAGACCATAAAAATTGTATAGATATTATAAATATATTTATCTAAAAGATATTTTATATTAGATAATGGCATTAGTTATATTAGGTATTTTAAGACTAATTTTTTTTTACAATTTTAGGTATATATGGTTATTATTATTGCTTATGTAATGAAGATTTGAAGTGTAAATGATTGATATAAGGATTAATATATGTTAGTTTAATTAGGGCTTAGTTATTAATAGTGCATTTTTTATTATTATTATTAGTAAATTTGTTGATAGTAGGTTGTTTAGATAAAATAGTTGTTGGTTCTATAAGGGCCCACACCCATAAAAAGAACTAGAGCAAATAGATATCAAAGCCTAATACTATTCAAGAGAAGAAACTACTCCAAATAGAGCCAAACTCTATAAGAAGGAGAGGAAACAAAACACAAAAAATAACTTGCACATAAATTAGTGCCCCTACTAGATTTCTCATGAGATATGAGAACTATCTTCAAAGATGGCTTCTTATGCCCCAAAGGCCTCATATGATAAACCATAATGCAAACATCTTTGTATAAGATAACCCCATTTGACAAAATACCTCAATCAAAGGAAAAACCCTATCAAGAATGGAAGATCCCAATATAAAAGTAGCCAACACACTATTTGAATAAGGAAGCTTAGTGCTCTAAGCATCAATAACCAAAGAATTGGTAGCTAGAAGAAGTAAAGAAGCGAACATGGAGGGTAAACAAGCTAGTATATGAGAAACACTCGTAGAAGATAACAAAGCAAGATCACTTTTTACTGCAAAAGGGGAAGTTGCATGAAAAGTTGGGATAGTAGTTGCAATATCATAGCTAAAGGGGATAAAATTATAGCATTTATTAGAGTATGGAACAAAGTAGTGACACCTAAAGAAATGAGAATTAAGCATTCAACCACCTTAAGATGTGCAATAACCCTTACAATTGCAAGAGATTCAATTCCATGGTGAAGAAAAGACCCACTTATAGAACTTGGCACTAAAAAATGGTGGGGTTTTAGATCCTCCACCAAGAAGATAGACCAACTATCTTATGCTTTGGACTAAAACAATTTTTCTTTTTTTTAAAAGGTGCAATGCACCCATATTATTAGGGGTAAATGCTTTTTTGACCGGAGCTATGAACCAGGTACAACAAACCAACTCTGGGTACAACAAACCACAAGAAACAACCAAACCCATGAGCACAAAGGCCCAGCAAAGGCACAAGGCCTGCGAGCACTTTGACCTAGCAAGGGTTTGAACCCTGGTGGCCGTCACTACAACCAAGTGACTTGACCACCGAACCACGCCCTTATCAGCAAGGACTAAAACAATTTATTGATAAATAGCTAGTCTAAAAATAATTGCAACAATGAAAATCCAAGCACTCATGATCCAACTATTGAATCTAAACTATAGAAGTATCTAGTTCTACTTGGATATATGCAAATGTGGTGAGAGTAAGAGATGAGTTCTCTAGAGCAATAGACATAAAACTAATTTAGGAGAGTTCCCAATGGCCTCCACACAAGAACTAATCTAGAACTGTAAAGTGAAAGTTGACATCCTAACCTAAATAAGAAACACCTTGAAGGTCTTTGTTATTGGGTTGAAAGTTAAATATCATTGCTTCATAAGGAGAACTTTCTATCCCCGTGGCCAAATTTTATCCTCGAGGATTACATCTCAATCCTTTTTAAACTAGATTACCACAATAAAAATCCATGTGAATGGGATATAATTTCACATTGCTATTTAAGAAGGGGCTTCTATTTACTATTAATCAAATCATGAAAATCAGTAAATTGTAGAATCTCATTCCAAACTCTATAACTCCTTCTCTTCCCAAACTTCCTTACCAAACACCACACAAGGGGTCTAACATTAGCATTAAATTGGACCCAACTCCCTCAACTCCACCTTGAAGCCCTTGCCACCCAAAGTTATTAGGATCCTAGGTGATTTGGGGGACAATGCTTCAGGTGAGGGCCTAGAAGTGTTGTTAGTGTGCAAAAGCAATATGGAGACAAAGAATTAGATAGAAGAATATGGGAACTAGAACAAGCTATTTCATTAATGTACATGGTTTGTATATGAAACACTCTCATAGAAATGTGTGCCTATGTATTTATATGGAATGTTCATGTAGAGATGTGTGGCTATGTATTTATATGGCATGTTCATGTAGAGATGTGTGGCTATGTGTTTATTCATAAATAATGTCTAATGCCTACGATATCTCATTAATCTATTATGTTATAGATATACATTTATGTATTACATCATCATGATGAAGAATTTTGTTATGGAAGTTGAACTAACTAGCCTTAGGACCCGTGATAAAGTAAGTAGCATTAGGAATTGTTACAAGTGTTAAATACTTGGCACAATAATAAAATATTTGTCTAGTTAAGCTCATTGAGATAGAAAACTTAAATGTAATTATCATAATCACATGAAAATGGACTAAGAAATGTAGGATGCTTTGTTAAACTTATGTTCCCAATTATGATCAAACATATTCAAAACATGGTGTTTTGCAACTTTTTAAAAGATGAATAGGCCAATGATGATAGATATGAAGGTTTGAAACTAACAAGCACAACTACAATGAGTTGTGGTGCCACAAACTTGATACACACCACAAAACATTTAGAAAACTAGAAAACACCTACACGATAATAAATATTAAAAAGAATATTTTTGGTTGATGCAATATTTCTCTTGCACCTTCGATGATCCTACATCAATCAAGCTCAAAATGAGGCCATAATGATATATAGAAGTTAGAGTGGCCATTTTATATGAATGGGGAAAAAGGCCTAGGGACTTATGGTCTCCTAGATTTTATTTTTTACTAGTTAGAAGATTTGTTGGTAGATCAAATGTGGGAGGTGGTGAAGGAATCCAAGAATTCCCACTATATTCTTAAATATCCTGATACCACCAAGTATAGTGTTGAAAATTGCATTCCCTTGCAATTTTACATTGCATTGTGTTCTCAATTTAGCCCCTTGATATAGAACACTTCAATTATAAAATTTTAACACTTAAATATGAGATTTTTGATAATTTCATGATGTTCCCAACTTTATAAATCTAAAAAAATTTGGACAGTAGCACTACACTTGAATGTTTACACAACATGCTAGCATCTCATGAAAATTTGTGATTTTAGTGGTCATTAGAGCACTCCCTTCCTACAGATAATTCAAAAGTAATTCTCTCACATGCAATCACATTCAACAACTCTTTTGACTTGCCATTTTTTAAAAAGGAAGTTGATTTTTGCTCTCTAGGGTTCAAACTCTGTAACTATTAAAGAAATTATGTCATTTTCATAAACCAACAAGCTTTATCATACTATGCATGTCCTTTTCGTGAGGATGTCTAATCATCACCTTTGCAAATAACAATAAGTTTGAAGCAATGGCATCTCTCTTGGGGGTTTTTCACAAATTTTAGGTGATCTTTTTCTAAATTTGTTGTTCCCTTTCTCATTACTCTATCATTTTATGCTTTCATCTAAAGATTTCAAGTGTTGGCATAGTATAATTTTCTTTTCTATATCACGATCAATTGTATTTTTATTTTAGAGAAATCATATCTTTTTTTTTCAATATTATTAAAAGAAAATTGGTTGTCATGGAGGTGGAAAGACCAAAACAATGGTTTAACTGAGGCAAGCCCCTCAAACAACCACCCAAAAATATTTTTCTTTCTTATTTTGTGTATAGGTTTCACTTTAGAAGAAATAACATAATTTGATACTCATTCTTGGGTGTATTATGCTTTCTATTTTGTGTCTAGGTTTAATGACAATGCAATACAAGGAAGTCTAAGCAACATGTTGATATCCAAGGCAAAGGTCTCCGAAAATTCACCACAAATTCTCTAAAATTAGTACTTTTTTATTCGATTAAAATTAAATTGTAATTCATTTCCAGTAGAGAGATATTTTCCCCAACTTATTACAACAAAGAATTTGATATCATAAATTTGTAATTTACTATTTAGTTGCAAATTTTATTTATGTAAAAAAGGATAATTCGACATTTTTTGTAGTTTAAGAGTTGTTGATTCATCCTAGTGTAATGTGTAAGATTTATTCTCAAGGAAAATTAGTATTCCTTTGTAAGAATAAAATTTTATATGTTACATTTTGGTGAACCTAATGTTCCTACACAAAAACCTTTTGAATATCAATAATAAAAAAAACTTTTAAAAAATTGAAAGGTCTTTTTCTCTCACTACCTAAATAATAGTCTAGATTGCATGTTGTAAATTCTTTTATGAGTTTTACAACTCAATCTATCCATTTGAGTAATATAGTGAGGAGAATCCTTTGTACATATAACATATCACAATCAGGACCCTTCACTATACCAATTTGTACTAGTCCTAACTTTTCTAGCAAACAATTCACTATTGGGATCCCTCAATTCCCTTTTGTAATCACTCGAGATCTTTCTTTACCCTTTCACACTTCTCCTCTAGATGGGGGATTCGATCATGAGGTTCAGCTCTTCAAGTTCCTCTTTCTCATATACAACACTTAGATAAAAATGTAATGAAGTGAATTTGCACCCCTCGCAAATTCTTCGTTTGCATCCCCTCACCTAAGAAAAATTAAACCCGATGATGCCTTTCCACTACATCCATCTAATTCCCACCCACTTGGCAGTTGTTTGTAGTGTCGGTGGGGGATTTTTTGTCGGGGACGCTAGCGTGGCGTGTAGACGTCTATGGGGCATGTTGCCATCCTGATAGGATTCTCGCCTCTAGAATCTGTAGAGGCATTACACTTCTCCATTGGCGACAAAGAGTAACACCCCTGCTTGACCGAACTTGAACGACTCTTTTGGGTTGTTATTCACTTCAAAACATCTCATTCTTCATTCAATTCAATCTTCTACACAACTCTACACACTTCTTCAAGTTCTTCACACTCACTTCATGTCTCTACACACTGCTTGAGCTTTTCCACAACACTCTCCACCATTGTTGAAGCTCTAAGGCGATACTTTGTTGGATTTCACTCTCGTTGTTGTGGCAAAAATTGCACCTTCAAGCTTGCGAGTTCACATCTCCCTTCACATGCTTGAGGGCACCTTATTAGGGAGGTGATATCCACTTTACATAGCATTATAATTTTATTTTCGTAGCATAGTGTTTTTTCCATTTCTTGGCATTCTCTTCCATTATTTTCTTTATCGCATTTTCTATCTTGTGGCTATTTTGGCTGTCTGTGGAGGTGGGAACACCGAAATAGGGGTTCGACTGCAGCAAGCCCCAAAATAGCCCCAACATTTTTCCCCGTGATACTGTGTGTAGGTTTTGCATTCGTGTGGAGCTTGCGGGAGGCTGGACCATTTGTAAGTTGTATTTCTATCACATTTTCACTCTTGTCAACTTCTCTTTCTGAGTGAAAGTATTATTCTTGTTTTCTCAATACTTTAGCTCCTTTATGTTTTATGTCATCGTATAAAACTCTATTCACTAGATTGTAGTTAGTTCCTCGCTAAGTTTTAATTGTGATTTGTACTCTCTGTCCGTACATACACCAATGCCTGATTGGGGTGCCAGCGCACTGCGCTGTCATCCATCTTCTATGCTAGGGTCTTCTAGCAAAGAGCTGCCAAGATTCTAGTTTTGACTCAGGAATTAGTTCATCTGGTTCCCTAAACCTCTCAATCTTGCAGAAGGATAGTGGTAGATCAATCACCCTTCCTTTTTATCCCTTCACAACATTAAACTCACCTTAAAAAATCCTTAATGTGAGGTAGATCAAGGTAGCTGATCATTCTATACCCTCCATGACCTAGGGTCCTGAGCATTTGGTCCCCCTCTACATTTTGTTGAACTCGACATGAACCATTTTGGTTTCGTTTGGTAGTGTTGAAAGACCCTTCCCTTGTATTCTAGGAGTGTTTTGGGTGTGAGTGTTGCAAGGTGCCTAGCCTTGCAACCCAACCTATGACCCCAAGTGATGTAGCGGGAAGGATTCCTAGGTGTTATGAAATGAAACCTTGAGTGGTTCATTGTTTGATTGAGAAACCCTTGGGGGATCCTGCGAAAGTTATGTTTAATGTTTGTAAAGATGGCTTCCTTCTTACATCTTCCCATCCCATCTGCACAACCTGCAGGTGGATCTCCCACTATAACATTTACCTCATAGGATTTTCTGATGAACACTAACAGAGAACCATCTCCTTTATACATTCCCACATGTATCAACGAGAACACCGTAACTGGCGTTCTTGTTGACCCTACATGCCAGGTGAATTCCATCACAGAGGAGATCATGTTGATAAATTTTTTACATAAGGATGGATATGATGAGTCTAGAATCACTATGTGCACACACGATGGGATTTCCATCCCTCCCATCGGTTTTAACACCTTGTTAGTCCTGGTTGGGCCTAGGACTATGAATGTACTCTTTGATATCATCTCAGGGTATGAACTATTCAGAGTGAAACTAGGCATTCCCTAGATAGTTTCCATGAATGTAGTTCCCTCGGTAATTCATAAGTGCTTGAAGTTTTCCCATGAGGGTTCGGTGCATGTAGTCCATGACATCGATTACAATCCAACGATTGTGCATGGGGGCTACTCATTTGATCACTTCTGACTTGACCCTGTGGGTCCGCTCCATCCTAGGACAAACCTATTGTATCAAACTTACATGAAGTACAAGAGTGGGGGAATAACGTTGAAGGTGAGATACCCTCCTTCTCCCTATGCCAGTTCACATAGAGCTTCCATGATGGCGGGACGTAAGGTTGCCTCTACAACTTGAAAAAGGGAGGAGGAGAAGTCTGCTCAAGGCTCTTGTTCTTCTTCTTTTGTTGTTCCACCTGCTGCTTCCTCTCGCTCTATTGCGGCACCATTGAATTCCACTCCTATGCATTTTTTGGGGTCCAATGATGTTTGCTCAGTGAAAGTCCAAGCGTCAGGCATTTGAACTTCCTATCTTACCCACAGTTCCTTGGCCCATTTTGTATGGTAAGGGGAAGGGTCCCCGTGGAGCATCTTCTATGTCTCGGCCTCCATGACCTTCTACTACTCCTACCTCTAAGGTAGTGAATGGGAAAATTCCCACTACTGAGGTGCTTGAACCTACTCCCCTGCTATTGTTGCATCTTCCTCTCCACCTCTTACTCATGTTCTCATCCAGGATCCACTCCATCGAAAATGGCTGTGATGGACACTATGATGGTTGAACAAGAGTCTTCCATCCCTTCTCAGGCCATAGTCTCTAGCTCTCAGAGCTATAGAATCTGCCTTGCGTGTGAGTGCAAGCATCAGAGGAAGGATCTTTCCGCTGAGCATGCTACCTTGCAGAAGAAGGAACAGGATCCAACAACTCTTGCTTCGGCATCTTCTGTTGTCTCCTCCTCTTTTTCTCTTTTTACTTTAGTTCCCTTCACCTTAGTTTTGCTTATGGCTCCCTCTACAAGTGTGAACGATCCTCACCCGAAGAGGGTGTAGGTATTCATTGCTCCTTCAGTTGAGCCTCCCCTTTTGATGTCCCTTCCAGACATACCGTCCTTTTTAGAACTTGTGAACATATTGAATACCTTTGTTGTGTCCGTTATGGTTTTCTCCTCTTCCTCCTCGCCCTTTTGCTTCATCTATGGGGATTTTGCATCCCCCACTGAAGCGAAAAATGGAGGACAACCCTACTAGCAATAGGGATAGGAAGAAGGGTTCGCCTCCTTCAGATTTTGGTTCTACATTGGCTTGCGTCGTCTTAGTGATGGAGGCGTCCCCAATTTCCTCGGAGTTCTTCATTGCTCCTGAGTCTTTTAGTGAGCCTAGCAATGGATCTCGAGCATCGCCTCCATCACCCACTGAGTTGACGCATGGCACTCCTATGAAGTGCATGTTCAACTCTTTAGATGATGTCCCAACCCTATCAACAATATTTGCAAGATCACTATCATTCACCTCACAGGAACTAAGTGGAGAAGACCTTGAAGGGCCTTCTTCCTTGGTTCTTGTTGCAGGAGGGTCAGAGGGTACCCCCTTGATATTTCTCCCTCGTAGCTCATCTGCCCCCCCCCTTACAATGATCTAGATTGGGAGAATGATGACCTCTTGGTTGATGAGGACTAGGGGGTGCCTCTTCTTTATTTATAGATTAGATTATGTGTGTGTGTGTGTGTTGTGTTCCCCTGTGTTTGATTCATATGTTCCTAGATGACCCTTGTCACCCTTGTAGGTTCTTGGATACAAGAGTGTTTTTGTGTTGTAAAACTTCTTCTATTTTTCACATCATTCTTCTCTTTGTCGTGTATTAATTTTCAACAATTGGGGATGATGCAAAGTGTTGGGGGCATTTAGGCCTCCCTTCCATGTTGACCCAAATTTTTTATTTTCATTTTGTTTTCATGTGTCTTTCTTCACATGGTCTGATGTAGTAGGGGGTTGATGACAGTTCATTTATATTATTATATTTATTTATCTATATTTATGAGTAGCTCTAACCCTAAAATATCATATCTCCCTATCTCTCACTCATTATGTTTTTTTCTAACTTTATTTTTATCTTTCTCTCTTCTTTGCTTGCTTTGTGATGTTGTGGTACTTATGTGTTGTCCCTCGTGTGTGCGACAACATTACCATGGTTACATCTCGCCATGTTCCATGGGCCAAAACATCACCTTCATTTTGCTTTTCTCTCTTAGGATGTCACGTACCTTTGTGCTTAGCACACACCATCCTAAGGGGGGGCTATCATACTACTTTGATTTTCAAAAGATGCATTTAGTGGCCAACAAATCCCTTCATGAAAATCTCTAGTTTTCAAATATTGCATTCTTCAACTGGACTCTTATGTGAATTTTTCTTTCATCTCAAATTTGTAAGATAGAATTTGTACTTTCCCTTGCGAGGGAGCATTCTTTCTTTCGACTTCCTTGATGAAGTGAATCTTTCAGAAGGAATCCTTGATTATAGAATCATTGGCAAAAAAATTTATCTCCTTTCAAAAATGTTATCGCTTTCAAACTAAGCATATATTGAGTGGACCCCTTTTCTTTTGAAGGGCTCCCGAGGGACCCCTTTGAAAACTCTCCCTTCAATTGTTGATTGTCTACCTGTTTGCTTACATGTCTTCTTTTTGACATCTAATATGTTTTGTCTACGAATTAATATGTTTCTTTGCAGGTGTGCCTATGAAGTTGCTTTTCAATCGACCTTACAGGACTGAGTACCTATAAGGCCCCATCAAACCCTGCGAAACATCTGACACATCTAGCTTCCTTCAGGACCAAGCACCTGGGGGGTGCCTCCTTTGCAAGTATGAGGACCTATGAAGTGCTTACATCATGCCATATCTCTTTGTTCAACTCTATAGCTCTGAGGACCTACAAAGCCTTTTGTTAACCTTTCGTAGGTTTGCAAACCTGCAACACATTTGTTCAAATATCCTTGGGTCTGAGGACTTGTGGAGTTAGCTTCTATTCCTATGCTTTCAAGTGGGTTAGATTGTGGTCTACTTCCTCAATGATTCAAGTATACATTTCTAAACTCTTTTGATCTACTTTACCTCCCATCTGGTAGCACATATGCTTGCTAAAGTGGGGGAAAAATATAATGGAGTGAATTTTCACCCCTCACAAATTCCTCGTTCGCATCCCCTCACCTTAGAAAAATTAAACCCGACAATGCCTTTCAACTTCATCCATCTAATTCTCACCCACTTGGCAACTATCTATAGTGTTGGCGGGGGAATTTTTGTCAGGGATGCTAGCACGATGCACTTCCATCCTGACAAGATTCCCACCTCTGGAATCTATAGAGGTGTTTCACTTCTCCATTGGTGATGAAGAGTAACACCCCTACGCCCTTGACCAACCTCAAACGACTCTTTTGGGCTATTATTCACTTAAAAACATCTCATTCTTCATTCAATTCAATCTTCTACATAACTCTACACACTTCTTCAAGCTTCTTCACACTCACTTCATGTCTCTACACACTACTTTAGCTTTTCCACAACACTCTCCACTATTGTTGAAGCTCTAAGGTGATACTCTGTTGGATTTCACTCTCATTGTTGTGGCAAAAATTGCACCTTCAAGCTTGCAAGCTCACATGTCCCTTCACATTCTTGAGGGCACCTTGTTAGGGAGGTGATATCCACTTTACATAGCATTGTCATTTTATTTTTGTAGCATAATGTTATTTTCATTGCCTGGCATTCTCTTCCATTACTTTCTTTATTGCATTTTCTATCTCGTGGCTATTTTGGTTGTCTATGGAGGTGGGAACACTGAAATGGGGGTTTGACTGCGGCAAGCCCCGAAACAGCCCCAACATTTTTCCCCGTGATGTTGTGTGTAGGTTTTGTGTTAGTGTGGAGCTTGTGGGAGGCTAGACCATTTGTAAGTTGTATTTCTATCACCTTTTCACTCTTGTCAACTTCTCTTTCTAAGTTAAATTATTCTTCTTGTTTTCTCAATAGTTCAACTCCTTTATGTTTTCTGCCATCGTATAAAACTATGTTTACTAGATTGTAGCTAGTTCCCTACTAATTTTTAACTATGATCCATTCTATTTGTCTGTACGGACGTCGGTGCCTGATCGGGATGCCAGCGCGTTGCGTTGTTGTCTGCCTTCCATGTTAGGGTCTTCTGACAAAGAGTTGTCAAGATTCTAGTTTTGACTCGGGAATTAGCTCATCTGGTTCCCTAAACCTCTTGGGTTTGCAGAAGGATAGTGGTAGATCAATCGCCCTTCCTTTTAATCCTTTCACAACATTAAACTTGCGTTAAACAATCCTTAGTATGAGGTAGATTAGGGAAGTTGATCATTCTAAACCCTTTGTGACCTATGGTCCTAAGCGTTCAGTCCCCCTCCTCTACAGTGAATTTACACCATTTCTAATAATCTCTAGCCAAGGACACTTTCATTGAAGCAATGTCTATCCTAGATGCCATTCGTAGCATGTTGATATCAAAACTTCAATCTCTAGAAATTTTTAAAGGGTAAACACACATTGTGCAAAATAATGTCCCATCCTACACTTCTATTTTTACAAACACAATATATTCTCAATCAAAATTACTAGAACATAACTTTTAATGTTGGTGTCAATCCTTACCATGCACATGATGATGACAACACCCATGGTCATGGTAGCTCCTCCTCCTATTGGGTTTTCTTCCAAGTCTTTTGGAAGAACCTTTGACACCTCCTAGCCTCTAGGCTTTGCTACTTTCACATCTACAAGCCTACAAACCTCCACTACTTACATGCATATCATTGACCTTGTCCTTAACAAACTCATGAAAAATATTGGCCAACTACAAATTGAACTAGTCATAATGATTCAAACATCTACTCAACTCAATGTAATTAGATTTCCACAATCCATATGAATTTATGTCTGAATGCTTCTGGATTTGATTGTGTGTCCTCTTTTTTCATCAACGTTTTGGATCACACTCAGTGAACCATCATCAGGATAGAGAGTTGAAAAAGATGATGGTTCACTGAGTGTGATCTGAAACGTTGATGAAAAAAGAGGACACACAATCAAATCCAGAAGCATTTAGACATAAAATCTACTCAACTGCTTATTGCTTCATATTGTTGGTGTAGGTTTTTATTTTCCTAGTGGGTTAATTTATTTTCCCTTAGTCCTAGGTTTTTCCTACACTTTTATTAAGATTGCTTAGGATAATCAAGTGAGTTTACTATTTAATAAATAGGAGATAAGGCGATGAGGTGTCCCCACCCTTAAAAGGTGGAGCATTTACCTTTTTCATCATTTTATTTATTGGTGGTTATTTGTGGTCAATTCCTATTGGTTGATTTTCCACCTCTATCCTCTCTTAGTTCTATATAAACTCACTACCTAGGTTGTATTTTTCATCTTGGAAGATCTTAATGTAATTCTGTCATTCTGACATTACATATCTCTCAAAGTTGCTAGCTTTCATTGTTTATGTTTTTCTAGTTTATGTAGCTTTGAATTTCTCTTATAAAGTTCTTTGGGTTATCAATCTATTTTAGATTTCTAACATGGTATCAAAACATTTTTTTTGAGAATTCTAAGTTCATAGATTCCTAATTGAGAGTTTGATCTTTTTATGTGAGATCTTTAAAATTTGAGTATGCTCTTCTCTTGCATCATATGATGGCCTAGAGAATAAACAAACTTGATAGAAATGCCAAATTTGGGGTTTTCTCTATATGGTTTTATATTGCAGGTTCATTTTGGAGCATAGTAGTGCAAATCTAAGCTCATTGTTGAGTTTAGAATGTCTAAGAAAGTCAAATTTAGCTTTTGTTTCACTCAATTTGGTCACTATATGATATAGTTGCATACTAGGGTTTGAAGCTCATATTTGTTGAGCATCTTTTTATTGGAGTACTTATTGCCAAATGGATGTTGTCATTATGCTCAGATGGCCAAAAACCCCTATTTTCATATAAATTTTGTCTATTTTAGATGAATTTGATTTTTGGTAAATTTTTATTTTTGCTAGGAAGGTTGTCACTATAGGCTAAATTCAACCATTTTTAAGAAATTCATAACTTTTCACCACGGTTTCCGTTTTTGGAAACAAGATATCATTGAAAAACTAGAGATGAGAACCTTCTATCCACATAGGTATTGAAAAGAAAAATTTCCATTTTGTCATATATTTTAGGTTGAAGTTGTTTGTTGTGAATTTCTTCAACAGGCCATAACTTTCACCCAAGAGCTCCATTTTTCAGAAAAAAAAAAAGCATTGGAAAGGTATTGAAGAGAAATACACAAGTATAGGGCTAATTTTTCTATATTTTTTTCTCAATTTTAGTTTCTATCAAAATTTGTATTGGTGTCTCTTTTTTGCACTCACTTAAAGTGACTTGTTTGTATCAATCTTGGAGGGATTATATAGGCATTTTGTAATCACGAACTGGGATAAAGTTTCATTTATGGGGGGCTATAATCATGTCTCTTAAAAATGATTTCCATCCTTCTATTATCAACTTAACTTCACATAACTATTTATCTTGGAAACAAGGGATAAAAAATCATTTCTTTGAGAATGATCTATTGCCCTATCTCCTTGGACTCGTTCCTAAGCCAAGTGACTATGATCATAAGAATGCATGGTTTAGCAATAATGAAATTGCATATGGACTAATATGTCTTACTATTTTTTGAGGATACTCTACATCACATAGAGCACACTGAGTTCCCTTTCACTACTTGGAACATCATTTGATAGTTGTATGGAAGCATTGAATCTTCATCTAAAAGTGATGTTTCCTTGGATAACCAGGCTCTTTTGGATGATACTAAGAAAAATGTTGTACCATATTGTGTGGACACATCTTGTGTGGATGATAAATTCATCGATACCCCATCAATAATACTTGTTGCTACTTCAAATTCCCGAGATGCTTCTTCAAAATTTTCCAATGATTCATTACAACAGGGTCATTTATGTCTATCGGATTCAGTCCATTGGGACCAATTTATACCAAACATCTCTTATTTATTTGTAGAGTCCCTCATTTTGGATCTAGATGACACTATTAAGGACATACTTCTTCTCTTTGAGGACAAATATTTTTTCCTTACATCTTTTGCTAGTTCATTGTTGCTTCTTCAAAAGTTTCCAATGACTTCTTGCAGTAGGACATACATTTTCTTTCATATTCAACTTTGTGGGATGGTTTATTGACAGGTATTTCAGACATTTTTATGGAGATGCTTGTTGTCAATTTTGGAGACACTATTAATTGTATTAATCTTCTCTTTGATAGAGTGGATTCTTCTTTAGTTGTTGTGAGGGAACACTTTGACCCTCTTGTTCATTCTCTACATGATCATTCATCATAGTTTTACATGAGTGTGGATACTTTTGATCAAAATTTGGAGGAGACATATTTAGACAAGATACTTGAGTCTTTGTCTTGTGTTCTATAGTAATCTCTAGGAGATCCTAATTTTTGTGGCCTAGAACACCTAATTTGATTGTGACTGCTTTTAGCATCAACACGGGGATAGTTGAATCGAGTTCAGAGACTTCATATATTTTGCACTTTCTTCCTTGATATTCCTTTAAGGACTTGGGAGATAGATTGCATACACCTTTGGTTTTATTTCTTCCTAAGGAGAGGAATGTTGTTCAATGATTGTGGACCATCTTCTCCATCCAGTTTCAATCATCTACCATTTGGTCTCTCTTTGGGGGGTCTCCTTAGTCCTTTTCTTCTCTCTCTCCATTATGGGGATGTTCTCTCTCTATTTATGTGATGAATTCTTCTTCTTTGGGGGGGATTTTATATGTACATGGGTACCTAACATGGCCTCATTTATTGAGACCCATTATAGTTTGCATCCTATGCTTAAGAGGGGGTGTTAATGTAGGTTTTTATTTTCTTAGTGGATTAATGTATTTTCTCTTAATCATATATTTTTTACTACACTTTACTAATCTTACTTAGGATAATAAAGCGAGTTTATTATTTAATAACTAGGAGATAAGGTGATGAGGTGTACCCGTCCTTAAAGGGTGGAGCATTTTCTATTTTCATCACTTTATTTAATATTGGTGGTTATTGGTGGTCAATTCCTATTGGTTGGTTTTCCACCTCCATCTTCTCATCGGTTCTACATAAACTCACTACCTAGCTTGTATTTTTCATCTTGGAAGCTCTTAATGCAATTATATCATTGTGACATTGCATATCTCTCGGAGTTGCTAGTTTGCATTGCATATGTTTTTCCAATTTATGTACCTTTGAATTTCTCTTATAAATTTATTTAGGTTATTGTTGTGCCTATTGCACACATGCCCCATTCAGGCCGAGGACCCCCTTCTTTTCATTTCACCTTCGCCTGGTCGGTTCACCTTTTTCTCATTTTGTGTACCCCTTATTTTTGAGCCTAAGCTGGTCATGAGCCATAAAATTTCCAAATACATCTTGGTCAAAGTCACTCATCTAAGTTTCACAAAATTTTTGGCCTTTGCAGAAATTCCATTGCAAGCTTTTGATCATCAGAAGTCATCCTGTCCATCATCGTCTATGGACCCGCGGTTGTGGGTTTCCTTTGGTGGATGGCCATCCTTGGTTTGTTGTTCTCTGCAGTAGTTCTCCGCTCCACTGTTATTCAGTGGCCTCCACCTCATGTCCGGTCATAATGAGGATCCCACATTGCTCTTTTTCGCATAGCCTTTGACCCAATGTCCTCCGTGGCACGAGTTTCTGCAGATCTGCCTACCCTTGTCCCTATCATACCAACAATCAATGTTAGCATTAATGGTGGGTTGGTCTTTAAAAACCCCTCCTCGACTATCATTTTCACAGACCATTTTTAAAATTAGAAAGAGAGGAGGAGGCATTTTCATGCGTAGAAGAAGCTTTAAGTGATTGAACTACAACCACATCCACCGGCTACGAAGGTAAGCCCCAACTGCTGTCATAATTGTTGATTTGTAATAAACTGACTAGGGTTTCTAGATTAAACAAATTGTTAAATGCTAGATCGTTGCAAAATCAAACCTTGATTTGTTTAAACAATACCAACATCGTGGCATGCAACATGGGTTCCAAACTGAGATTCACACCTAGAATTGTCGTTCAAATTGGTGAGGTTAATGACAACCCTTTATGACCTTCGGCCTCAGGCTCAAACATTGTAAAAAATGAAAAGTCCCCTTAGAATAGGTTGAAATGCCCTCATAGGCCTTCATGTGGAACTCCTCCCTATTGACATCATGACCAATGGCAAAGCCCTCGGGGCTATCCACTATGTGAACTCCATGTTTACCTTCAAACTTGGGCAAAACAATGAAACCATTAAGCCGAGAAATCCTTGCAGGTTCGTTGTCGCAGGATGTTGTGTCTAGGAAGCTGTCCCTCTATGAACATTTCCTAATAGCCATGCTTAAGCAGCTACCTGCTTTGTGGATCCTACCTTCATTACCGCTCACCTCCAAATATTGAACCCAAGTGTCAAAATTTCCCAAGCATCCCGAGTCTGCCCTTGCGAGATGCTCTGAGCAAAGCTCCATTTCACTTTAAGCATCCTTAACATCATACTCAATGCAACCCCTCAACCTAAGTATCCTGCGCCCTCACCATTGAACCTTGAAGAATAAACTTTGAAACTCCAAGTCCCTTTTGTAGGTCCTTCTTCATGGACTGCCATTCGTAGGAGGCCGTCATGCCCCAACTGCAAACAACGACAAAACCTCATTATTTCTTGTTTTGCGGTCTCTGCACTCATCACTTTTGTGATCTTAACACTTCAACTCGAAAGGAAAAAATCCCAAGCTACAATACTTTTTGGGTTGGTTCGTGCGGGCCACCGTTCACAGAATGATGCCCACCTAAAGTTGTTGCCTAACAACAAAACATTGATGGCTTTCCACACTACGAATTTTTCCCACACAAATTTCACATATCACAAAATGACCAAGTCTTCAAGCAAAAAAAAAAGCACAAATTATCATGCATGTCAAAGGACTTTAAGTAGGATTGACAAAGTCAGGACATCTTGCGGATCCCAATATGTGGAACTTTGCTAGCGGAATGTGACCTCCCTCTGGCTGTCCCTTAATAGCAAAATTTCAATGGTGACCCACCTCACAACTTTCGCACCCTGATCCTCCACAAGAGCTCTAAATATTGATCTAATGAAAGAAAACAACTGCAAGTGCCTCCATCCTAAATTTATGCATGTGCTCAATGACCTTATGCCAAACTAGCTCAACAATCAAGCATGCAGAATTCACTGTCGGGTGGCCGCCTATGGAAGTCCATCTTTGTTGCATTGCTCCTTAAGGCTTTCACCTCGACGGCTTCTGCGGGGCGGAAACCCGCACCTCCAAACCCACATTTCAGCAAACTTCCCAAGCAAGCTTCAATTGATGAAATATGATGAATGTTATGATCTTTTAAGAGTATGTGGACACAATTAATGATGAATTTGCATGATTTAACTAATGTTTTCCCTCCTAATCTGTCAAAGCACTTACTACACCCTTTTTTGTGCAGGATTTATGGAACCTGCAAAGCAACTAGTGGAGAAGCCTGCAGAGAAAACAAACATGAAAGAGACCAACAAGGACTCCAAGAGGAAAGGAGGAAAAGGAACAAATGAAGTACCAATACCACAGGGTTGAATGCACCTCAAAAATCACCTACAATTGGGATAAAATCACCGATACTAATTTAGGGCATGTCAGCATAGATGAGTTTAGACAAAGGGTTATGGTCAATCCTACAATAGAGGAAGCCTTGAGGATCAAGAAAAGCGGACTTGCAAAGGTAGTAGGCTTTCCTCCTGCTCTAGTGGCCTCAAAATTAGTAATGGCTTGCAGGGAATGTTATCACCCTCAAAACAAAAGAAGAGTCACCAGGGATGGAAGAGTACTAGCAAACCTCTCTCCCCAGTCAATTGGAAAAACATTTGGAATCCCAGTGTTTGATAAGATGGAAGAGGTTGAAAAGGAGTTCACTCTACAAATCTGGAAACAAGATCCTATTAGATGCAAAAGAATGATTAATCAAACATGGCTAAAAGATAAGAGGGGTAGCACCAACAAAGTGCCTCAAATGCTATATAGAAGTGATTTTGTGGAAGAAGCCAATGACTTGGTCATGCTCCTAAGCAGAGTAATGGGCCTCCCCACTTCCTTATTCTTTGAGGAGTGGATGTTCTACTTTCTGGAGGATATTCTCTGGGGCAACGCTAAGTTCCATTGGGCAAAAATGTTAAGTGAAAACCTACACAATCAGTTTGTAGCGGTGAAGAAGACTTCACAATTTTGCATGACCTATTATACAGTCTACTCCTGGAGGTCAAGTTCCCATATAAAGGATTGGATTGTGTTGGGGTACTAGGAACAAAGAAAGGAAAACTTAGGGTGTATGACTGCTACCCTCAGCTTCAATATAGGAACTTTAAGAAATACTATAGGAGGGTAAACGACGCCTTCGTTGGACACATCATCCAGACCCTGGCGGGAGACTACCACAAAAGGGTGTCACACAGTGCCACAACAGTCATAAAGGGCTTTGGATATTTTTTCATCCAATTCCCCAAATTTACATACATTAGAGCAAACGGATTCTCAGGAAGGCCCTACTGGCTGCCCCATTATCCAAATGATATAATCATCTCGCTAGAACTTACTCGGCAGTTACAAATTTCTCATACCTTGTTGCATAATAAGCACTGTGCTGAGGTCCCATATCCCCTCACATTTGGGCAGGGAATGTACTCTTTCCCTACTGCCCCATTCACAGAGTACTCCGAGAAGGAGCTTGTTGAGTATAATTTTGAGTTGCACATAGAGAGAGGAGGCTTGGACCCTCTTAGGAAGTTGAAAAAGAAAGTTGGAAGACAGTACGCCCACTGACCTCACATTGAAGATTTATGGGAAAACTATGACAATGATCGCAAAGTCAAAAGATGACACTATATGAGAATTATGGCCTGATTTGTAAAATCCATCAATCTGTATCTAGTCCCAGATCAATTTTTTGAAGATGACAACGTTTTGGATGAGAAATATAATGCTCTAATCAATGTCCCATTTCCAATAATTGATTGGGCTGAGCAAGAGGTCACAAACTTGGATATTGTCACCCACCCCATAGAGCAAAGAACCAAGCAATGGATAGATGACCAAATAGCTTAATTGAATGAGTAGGGTGCAAAACTAACATATAGAGAGTTTGAAGACAAGTTGGAAAGTGAAATAGATAGTGGCATTGTCGTAGGATGATTAGGTGAGGCCCCTAAGTCTTTTCCCATCACTAGATCAAGTAAGAGAAATATACATCTGAGTGGAAGCCCAAGCATAAAGTGTATATGAGGAAATCAACGAAAGGGAAACGACCAAGGAAACCAAAAAGGGCAGGAACCTTCATTCTCAAAATTCCCACCATTCAAGAGGAAGGTTCCCCACACAAAGATGAGGAAGAAGCTAAGCAACCACACTCACCACCACCCACTACCTTTGCACTCCCCTTGACTGCTGTCACTACACCATCCCCTTCTCCTCCCCAAGCATTTCCAGTATCGTCTCCACCTGTCGTGGACATTTCTATCCACCTAACCTCTACCTCCCTAACTGCTCCCATGGTGCTATTAGTCTCTTCTTCCTCCACCACTTCCCCACTGTCATCTTCATCGTCTCTCCTTCGCTACCAACCCTTTCTACCTTGTTGCCTTCTCTACCAACAACTTCCATGGAACCTCTCACTTTACCACATGAATTTTCCTGATATCTATAGAATGTGCCATCCGAACTCTTCGAGGTAATCCTGAGTCCTCAAGTTCAAACGTTAATGGCCCATCTTGCTGCTACCTTGCCTCTTCCTCCACCTCCTACTGAGCCACCTAAAATGGAGGCTACCATGCAAATTTATGAAGAGATAGAGAGGTTAAGCATAGAGTAGCCTAAAGAAGCGATAGAAGATATTGCCAAAGAACCAGAAGACTCCAGTCAGGAGGATTACTTTGGACATCCTCAGGAAGGATTGAGGGTTGATTTAGATGAGGTGGCCTCTTAGGGAGAAGGGAAACAAACACCTGAAGGCAAAGATGCAAGTAAATTCTATGATTACTATGAAGTTGATACCTCTGACTAGGAGCTTCAAAAAGAACATCCTAAAGAGCGCATAGATAAAGAGGCAAACCCATAGGAGCATCACTCTGAGGAAGGAAAACCTGATACAGGTATTGATGAAGAAAAGGTTGATGAGCCCTTGCAAACTGGCCAAGATGAGGGCCCAAAAGGTGAAGAAGTTCCTCTAGAAGGAGAACAAGAAAAGGATAAAGAAGAAGAAAATATAGAAGAGAAGAGTGTTGAGCTTGAGAAGCAAGATAAAGAAAATAAAGGGACAACACTAGAAGAGGAAAATATTGCTAAAGAAAATGTGGAATCTACTGAGCTAGATAAAAGAAAGACCATACTACAAGAACAAAGAAAGATGCAAAAGAGGGAAATGATAAAGATTCTCCCAGGCATGAAGAGAATGAGCCATCAAAGGAATAGGAGGAAGGTGATAATAACAAATCTCCAAACCATCAAATAGAGGTTCCTACATGGTTGGAGTAGCAACTAAAGAGGAAAGCTCCCATACTTGTTGATCCCAAGGCTCACTTAGAAGCAATACTCGCTAGAGCATAGGTAAAGACCCAAAAAGAGAAGAAGCCAAAAGTTAGATCTCACATCATGACAGATGCTTCTGGGTCTAGGGTATTGCAAGTGGCCACTCTCGCAACATATAAGGATGCAAGCACCATTCAAGGAAAGGATTATCAAGTGACCACAATCAATCTGGGCAAGACATCTTGTGGTCAAAAGATAGATGAATTTTAGGGATCAATGTCCACTATCCTTCAACAAATGAACAAAGATCAGTCGACAAAGGAGGAACTGAAGGCACAAGTGGCAGAACTGACCGCCTTAATACAACAGTGGACCACATCAAGAGAGGAAGCTCCAATGGAATCGCTTGCACCCACCTTACTCTCGAAAGAGGAGGTGAACAAAATAGAGAAAATGAAGAATTGGACCAAGTCTACCTCTAACTGGTTCAAAAGAGTCATCAACATTGGTGATAAAGGCATCCACTGTGCAGCCATAGTGCATAATGAGGTAGGGGAAGTGATGGCTATATGTAAAGAATTCCTTGAACTTTACAGGATAGCACACCCAAAGATGGAGAGTATCCTCAAACTCTCCTAGGAAACATGGGAAAAGGAGATGGCACTGCCAAAGGAAGATCATTGGCTACTTGAGGCCTGACAACTGAATTTTGAATATAAGAAGGAAGTTTTGGAGAGGGCCCTACAAGAATTAGAAGCCAATCATGAATGTATCATAGAGCACTGAATCGAGTGTAGTGATTATTTAAAGCTAATGACAAGTTATGAAATGCCCGCCCTAGAGTTAGATCTAGAAGCCATTAAACAAGAGTTCCACAAGAAAGTAGAGCAACCTGAGCCGATGATACACTGTCGACTAATTTTATGGATTTTGCTGCAAGAACCTTCACAAAGTTAGAGTAGATAATCAAAGCTACATCGAAGTGCACAAAGCATCGGGACTAAATGATGGAAGGATTCAAGAGAGTTTCCTTCCAAATCACCAAATCTGATCTCTTTGAAGAGAAGAAGCTATTGGTTGTGATTGGCAAGTTCGTGGAATATGCTACTTTGCAAAAGGAAGCTAGAAAACCCATTATTGATGATGAATATTTGCTAAAGTAGCTCAAAAGGCTAAAAGTAGCTACAAGACAAAATAAAGTACATGATGAAATAGGGAAAATACATAATAGTCTATTTTATATTGTAAACTTTTGTACTTATATGGGGGTAGGTGAAACCCTAAGCTAGAATGAATTTGAGCCATTCATTCTACTTTTTGGAAACTATAAATAGGGGCATCCCCTCATTTTCAAAGAGAGAGATGAGTTGTTGTGTAAAGACATGTTGCTGCAATATATAAGAAAAGCATTGAGTTAATGGTTTCTTGTGTGTTTCTCTTTATGTGTGCATGATTCTAACTCCAATAGTTTATTTCAGCATTACTTATTTCAAGTTTAAGTTCATTTCCTATTAGTAGTTCATGTTGAGCTTTAATGGTGGATGTATGCTTTAGTGTTTGATGCACTTTTAGCTCATATTTTTAGCAACTTGTTGATGACAAATTGTTGTGTAAAGTTATTTTGAGCTTCCCTTTTCTGCTGCACATTAAGTTCAATTGTATATTCATACTAAAAGGGTGAATGCACAATCTAAAAATCTGCAAAGAACCTTAGAAGATTGCACTAGTCTTGTGATGTGGGTTGTCTCTAGTTAACAAAACTGAGTTTGGAAGTCTGTCCACTGTAGCATCCTCCATTGTTACTATTCATCTTAGTTTCAGACTTAGGAAAACTTCTAAACCCTTTCCCTTTTGAAGTTTCTTTTAAAATATGAGTTAGACATACAATTCTAGCATCACTATAAAGCAAAATCTGATGACAAAAGTGAGTTTCAACTAGTTGTTTTGAAATTACAGTCACTGTCCATCATTTCCATAAATTTGAAACTCCATTTGTAGACCTGAAACTTCCATGCTTTATCAACCATAAATGCCCCTTGTGATTACCAACAAATCACATCAACTAACTGAGTTGTTTTTACAAGTCATGACCTAACACCTGAGAGACCTTGGGGTGAATTTTTGAAACTCAGTTGTAGATTTTCACCTTTCAAGAGAGGCATCACACTTGTGTGTTGTTTGTGTTGAGAAGTACAAAAACACCCATCAACAGTTATCAATATATTTCAAATTTCCAACACATATTACATGCATAGTCCTTTATCATTACATATGCTAGCTATACCCTTACTTGAAGGCTTTGATAAACCTAGGTTCGACAAATATAGCAAAAAAGATGACCCTCAAATACACATCTCTATATTCATTGCCTTGTGTATTGATTTATTATTTTAGGATTATTTTTTGGAAATGATCTTCCCATGATCATTGAAAAACACATTGGACTAGCTTTTCTCACTTCATGATCATTCTATTAACACATTTGAGAAACTAATTAACCAAATCCTTCATCATTTATAGGCTAACATTGGACCAAAAGTTACATTTATTGACCTTTTCCATTGCAAGCGAGGACTAAGTGAAAAGTTAATCAACTTTTTTTTGGAGAGAAATATCTATTTTCTCAAATATTGTATGCACTCCCAGATTCCAATGTACAAAGATTGTTCATTGGAAACTTGCAGCCAATTCTATGCAATAAAATTCTATTGATGAAATATAATTATTTTTCTCATGTTTGCATAGCATTGCATGATTATCAATAGTCTATGAGTCAATATGGGAGTTATACCTCTTCAACTCCGACTAATAACCAAGGTGGTGCTTCCTCTTCAATAAATTATAAGAAAAATAAGTTATTCTAACCAAACAAAAACACAATAAACACTTCTCAAACTTTTGATGTGTCTATTGTAGCACCTCAAAAGAATTTTTTTTACTAAATTTTTTGATTCCATATACAACATAATGCAAAAATTAAGCTTTAAAATAATCTAATAAAACTTCCTCCTATTTGGCCTCTTCTAGCTTCTTATGACCCAAAGGATTTCTATCAGTTCCATGACGTACTTGGACATGACAATGAGCAATGCAATCATCTTTTCCACTCAGTGCAAGACCACATCAATTCAAGCTCTATCTAGATCCATGATGGATTAAAAAAATTGAATAAGTCAGTGGTGAAGCCAAATCAAAATTTATAGATTTACACTAACCCCTTTCCAACACATTTTGCTAATTTTATTGGTATCGATCCGTCTCCTTCTAATTTTTAATCTCTTCTTACACTTAGTTATATGGAAAACAAGATAGATTCTTTCCCTTGATCTTCTCGAACACATAATATTACCACCCCTCCCATATATTTTTCTTCTAACAATTTATTGATTGGTTTAGAGGATGGTTCACTATACATACTTTCCCATTTCAATGAGAATATTGTTAGACCCAAGTGTGTTGCATCTAGCTTTTTTATAATTCATGAATCTAATCTATTCCGTGTGAAGCTAGGAATCCTATGGCTAACTTCCATGGAAGCAGTTGCTTCCATAGTGCATAAATGCATAAAATTTCTCCATGAAATTGCACTACATACTATCCATCACAATAAGTATAAACCACTTCTCTTCATGGGGGGATTTACTTAATCATTTCTAGCCCACCCCATTAGGACCTTTGTAAACTCAAGAATATTTTCTATTTAAAGCTTATTCAAAATTCAAAACAAGTCATTTAGGATCCTTTGAGCCTCAACCCATTCTTTTCCTATGATCACTTCCCCTTTGGTCACCCAAATACAACAACATTACTTTTTCCCCACTCCTATCCCTTTGGTAGCTAAGGAAAAGAGTGATCTATTGGGTTAACCTCCCATTCCCCCTAAGGTCTCCTAGCCTCTAGTAGTACCTCATGTTCCTCCACATGTTAGTACTATTGAATGCACAAGACAATTGAGAGGGGGGTGAATCAATTGTGCATTAAAACCTCAAAACCCTCATAAAAATTTAGATTCACAACAACTTAATTAACCCTTAATCTATTAAATTGATTAATCATGAAAGAAAATAATAAAAACTGAAACACATCAACACTATGCATAACAAAACACCAGATTTTGTTGGAAATAGGATGCCATTTAATTGCAATCCTAAACATTATTTCATGTATCTCCTAAGTCTTTGGAAAGTGTTCCCCAACACTAGGATTAGAAAGAGATTAAATTCAAATGAAATGAACATGTAAATTGACATTTGTAATTAATTCTAAATGATAGGAACATGTGGGGACGCCCAAGAAGAGATCCCACAAAAAAGGAGCACATGGGGTGCCCACATGGAAGGTGGAACCCACCTTGAGTCCAGTTAATTTTTTGGAGAAAGATAACACTTCAGTAATGCATGTAAAGATCCTATAAGTTAGGGATTGATGTTTACATGCATGAAGTTTAGTTCAATTTAGTTCAGTTCAGTTCAGTTTAGTTCAGTTCAATTCAGTTGCATGTAGTTAGTTTCAGTTGAATGCTAGTTGACTTCAGTTGAATTGGAATGCATGACTAATGACTTGAGTTGCATGATATATAATAGGTGATACATTTAGTTAAATGGGGATGTTCAATCATGCATCATGTTTGCATGAATTGATGGAGAAATATGTTTCAGTTAACAGAGATTGACTTGGACCCACCTTGGGCGCCCAATTTGGCATCTTGGAGTTAACACCTTTTGCATGAGAAGATATTTACAAGTATGAGTTAAGTGGGCCCATTCTTGGGTGCCAACTTTGAGGAGAAGCTTACAAGATATCTTCGTAATCAATGTTGAGTTAAGTCTTTAGTTTGGGATGGCTAAATTGATGACGAACTTGGTTTGACATTATTTTTCATGGAAGAACTCTACTTGCACAAGAATGGCATAGATATTTGTGAGGACCTTTATCCTCTTGTAATTGTCAACTCTTTGGAGTTTACAATGTTCACAATTGTCTATTAATTTCAGCAAGTTGAAGAGAGTTCTATCAAATTTTATTGTAGGTTGTGAAGAAGAATTGTTGAAGGAAAAAGAAGCATCTCAAGTAGGGATTGATAAAGAATTATTGTAATCTTATTCTAAGGTTAAATAATACAAGCACTATTGATTCTGGCGGTGGATTCCACGGTATATGTTGTGTCACTTCTATCTTCTGGTCCTATTCTTCTACAATCTTCTGTCTACTTCTACAAATGGTAAAATGAATCTAAACAGATAGTCATCCACAAAGAAATTGTAACAAATAACACTTAATTAGATCTAAAATATCATAGTTTTACAAAGTATTAAGCTACATAATTACTTCCATTTTCAACATTTGGTATCAGAGCTAACGGTTGGGTAGAGTTTGGGATGCCTTTCTCTTAAAAGTTTGAAGGTTTTTTGGTTGTAGCGGGAGATTTTACTATTGTGTTATTGTTGATTTTGTAAAAGAAGTGTGTTACAATGAGTTCTAATTCTCATTTATATATTGAAAGATTCAATGGATATAATTATGAGATGTGGAAACTAAAAATGGAGGATCTCCTTGAAGAGAGAGATTAGTGGTTAGTTGTTGGTAATGAGACAAAGTCACCTACAATGATGTCATATGAGGATTGGGCTAAGCTGATAAGAAGGCAAGAGGGACCATAATATTATGTCTTGCTAATGTTGTTCTCTTGAATGTTTCAGATGAAACTACTACATATAAACTGTGGAAGAGAATAGGTGATATCTATCAAACCAAAAGTCTTAGTAATAAGTTGTATCTGAAAAGATAGTTGTATTCTTTAAAGATGAAAGATGTTTATTCTATTGCAAATCATTTAAATGCTTTTAATTTGATTCTAAGTTAGTTAGCATTTGTAGATGTAAAGCTATAAGATGAAGATAAATGCATTTTGTTACTTTGTTCTTTACCAGAATCTTTGGAAAATCTAATTGTTGCTATCAGTGGTAGTGGTACAGATCCTAAGATGGAAAATATAATTCCCATTCTCCTATTAGAGGAGATGAGGAGGAAGTCTAAAGCTGTCTCCCAAGATGCCTTGTTTGTAAGAGGTAGGCCTAAGGAAAGGGAACCTAAGGGAGAAAAGAAAGGAAAGGGTAAGTCCAAAGGATGGCCTAAAACCCTTGGTAAGAGTAAGGTAAAGTGTTGGAATTATGGAAAACCTGGACATGTAAAGAAGGATTGTAAGAGCATGAAAAACAGTTTTGATGTTTCTACATATAAATCCTCAGATGACAGTAATGATGCATTGGTCATTTCTTCTAATAATGTTGTTGATAACTCTTGGCTTATTGATTCGGGTTGCTCCTATCATATGACTCCTAACAAGGAGTGGTTCACTAAGTATACCACATATGATGGAGGGAATGTATTCTTTGGAGATAATAGCACAACAAAGGTTGTGGGAAAAGGAGAGGTGAAGTTGTGTTTCAGTGATGGTAGGATTAAGACCCTTAATGATGTTTTACATATTCCAGGACTTGCTAGAAATCTACTTTCTGTCTCTAAGTTCAATGATTCTGGAATACATGTGACATTTGACAAAGGTGGTTGTAGATTGGTGAAAGGGAATATGGTGGTTGCTAAAGGATCTTGGAGTGGAACTTTGTTTAAGTTGAATACCTCCAATTTGAATAAATTAGCCAATGTAATTGAAGCTAAAAATACATGTATGTTGTGGCACCATAGATTAAGCCACATTGGTGAAAAAGGTCTTAGGACCATTCTTAATAAGAAATTGGTTGACAGTATTCTTGATTATAATATTGGAAAAAATGATTTTTGTGAGAATTGTGTGTTTGGAAAGCAATCTAGATCTTCATTTCCTAGTGGAACAAATAAAGCTAAAAGATTATTAGAGATTATTCATTCAGATGTAATGGGCCCTGTGGATATTGACTCTATTGGAAAATCTAAATATTATGTCACATTTATTTATGATGTCTCAAGATACACTTGGATATATTTTATGCATAACAAATCTGATGTGTTTAATAAGTTTAAGAAAATTAAGGCTTTGGCTGAGAAACAATGAGATCATAAGATAAAAGTGTTGAGATTAGATAATGGTGGTGAATATTGTTTTAGGGAATTTGATGATTATTGTAAGCATGCAAGAATTGTGAGACATAAAAATACTCCATATACACCTCAACAAAATGGAGTAGCAGAAAGGATGAACCTGTTGCAAAGACGACTGTCGTTGCACCAAATGATTGACCTATTAATGATTGATACAACCGCTAGATTTATACAAGATCAAGATCCATAGGAGGTGGTTAAACCATGTCACAAAGCCTAAGCACCACGCTAGAATATGCCTACCACATGAAGAGGAGACCAAGGGTCACACTTTGCAACAATCCCCCCCAGTGCAAGCACAGGGTTCAAACCTATGACCTCGGCTTTGATACCAATTGTTGCAAAGACGGTTGTTGTTGCACCAAAAGATTGACTTATTAATGCTTGATACAATCATTGGATTTATACAAGATCAAGATCCACAGGAGGTGGTTAAACCATGTCATGAAGCCCAAGTGCCACGTTGGACTATGCCTACCACAGGAAGAGGAGACCAAGGGTCACACCTTGCAACAAAACCAAACCTTAATGGAAAGAGCTAGGAGTATGTTAAGTAGTGCTAAGCTAGATCGATGCCTTTGGGTCGAGGCTATAAGTACTTCTTGTTATTTAATCAATAGATCCCCTAGTTCATCTATTGAAGATAAAACTCCTTATGAAATGTGGTTAGGTAGGAAACCTAGTGTTGCACATTTAAGGATCTTTGGTTGTGAGGATTTTGTTCATGTGCCTGAAAAGCAATCTAAGTTGGATCCAAAAGCATAGAAATGCATATTCATAGGTTATGGTGAAAATGTAAAAGGTTACAAAATTTGGAATCCTCTAACTCGAAAAATTACTTTATCTAGAGATGTGATTTTCAAGGAATTTAGAGCTTATTCAGGAGAAGCACAACCAAAGGAGAAGGATACTTCTCGAATAGTGCATTTTGAGATAAATATTGAGAAGCATGAAGATGCACATGTTGAAGAAAAATTGGATGGATTGGATGAGGAGAGTTCACATAGTTCTTCTAAGATAGATGCTCATGATGAGCATATTGAGGAACAAGTAGAAACCCCTTTGAGAAGATCCACAAGACAAAAAAATATCATTGATAGGTATAGCCCACCTAATTTTTGTTGTATATTTGCTTTGATGAGTACTAATGATGAACCTAGTTCTTACAGGGAAGCTTTATCTTCAGATGAGAACAAGCTTTGGTCACAAGCTATGCACGAGGAAATGGAATCCTTGGATACTTGTGACACATGGGATCTTAAGAGTTTTCCCAAAGGAAGAAAGGCCATTGGTTATAAATGGATCTTTAAAAAGAAAATTGGAGCAGATGGTAATCTCAAAAGGTACAAGGCTAGATTAGTAGCCAAGGGCTACTCCTAGAGAGAGGGAGTTGACTTTAATGAAATCTTCTCTCTTGTTGCTAAATTAACTTCTATTAGATTCTTTTTATCTACTGTTGTTGCTTATGATTTTGAGATAGAGCAAATGGATGTGAAAACTAATTTTTAGCATGGGAATCTTGATGAGGAGTTTTATATGAGGTAACCTGATGGTTTTGTTGTAAAAGGAAAAGAAGAATTGGTTTGCAGGTTAAAGAGATATTTATATGGATTGAAAAAAGTCACCAAGAATGTGGTACCAGAAGTTTGATGCTTATGCATTGAAAATTGGTTATGTTAGGAGTGAGGAAGATCATTGTGTTTACATAAAAGTTATTGATGATCAACTTTTAATTATTATCTTTTATGTTGATGACATGTTGTTTATTGGAAACATCAAGGTAATGATCAAAGAATTGAAAGCACAACTCTTGAGCACATTTGAGATGAAAGATCTAGGGGCTATAAAATATATCCTTAGTATGGAGATCAACAGAGTTAGAGGTAACATAAAGCTTTTCTTAAGTCAAAGCAACTATGTTGATACTATTTTGAAATGGTTTAACATGCAGGAGAGTAAACCAATTAATATTCCTTTACTAGTTGGCACGAAGTTAAGTTTAGACATGAGTCCTAAATCTGATTTTGATTATGAGGAAATGTCTAAAATTCCATATGCTAGTGAAATTGGTAGTTTAATGTATGCAATGGTTTGTATGAGACTAGATATAGCCCAAGCAGTGGGAGTTCTAAGTAGGTTTATGTCTAACCTCGGTAAAGAACATTGGACTTATGTTAAGAGGGTTTTTAGATATTTACGAGGTACTTCTGATTATTGTTTGGTTTATCATGGTGCTAATGACATTGATATTATGTATAGATTGATAGACTATTGTTGGGTCCTAATACTTTAGTTGATAAACACATTAACATATCAAACGGGTAGTTTCCAAAGGCTATATGCAATAGAAGACATCTCAACTATCTCTCTCAGGTTTCCTAAATATTGAACAGCTAAAATAAAACTCTAAACTAAAAATCCACTAAACTTAGAAAGCAAAAAATCATCTATCTAGAAAACTTGAAATAACTAAACTAGAAAGCAGAAAACTATGAATCTGAAAGGTATAACGACTAAACTAGAAAGCATGGAAATGATTAAACTAAGGAATGTATAGATTGCTAAAGAAGTAAAGCTTGTAAAGAAACTAGGAAACATTGATCTAATCAAAAGATAACAATAAAAAACAAATAGAAAAAAATGATTTAACAATCTGAAACAACTGAAAGAAGGTGCTCTAAAACTTCAGATACTAAATTCAAAGACTACAAACATAGCTACAACTTGCAGGATTGATCTTGATAGAATTACACACATGAAAATAAATTCCAATTTCAATTATTATCTACTAAAATAAATTACAAAATTAGAAGTAGAATACTTATCTATCTAATCTATAACCCTCGAGTGGCCAACTCTCGGGTACTTCTACGTGTATCTTAGATCACATACACTGGTAATTCCAAATATCTTCATTCAAAGAACTCCATTTACATTATTTAGTAACTCCAAAAGTGGCGGGAAAAACTCATTTTATTCATATGAAAGTATGAATTAGGAAACATAGTGGCAACATAATGATATTCTTATGTATTCATCATTTTCAACAGTTACATATTTATATGAAAGCGGATAACAAAATCCTACTTTTCAGTTGATAAAGTCTTCAACTGATTGTCAACAACTAATAGACTTTAAATCCCATGACATGAAATATTAAAGAGGCTCAACACGAGCCATAAAGTCTTTAGAACTAAAAATAACAGAAACTATGAAAATTGGATCCATAATGTATGCTCCTAAAATTTCAATGCCCATTCACTTGTCTTCAACGGTGTTGAAACCTGTGTTAAATACTCTTTGACTGGAATGGTAACCAATGGTGGAATTTGACCTATGGAATACTCAAAAACTAAACCATTAAGTCAACACAAATTAACTTATTTTGGCTAATTTCAAGAAATAAAGATTGTGTGCTTATTCATAAAAAGAAAGCAATTACTTATCCTAAAGATAATTAATTGGCAAGGTAACATTCGTTGAAAGGTGTAAGGTTAAGTATTGAGTCCATTATATTGATGAGATTATTTTTACCTCATCATTTCCTCCCCTTCCTAAGCCCGAGTAGGTCCTACTCTCTGGTGTGTTCTCTATCCTTCATTTCCCTTATTCATCTCCTCATACTTGGCACTGAGATCATATAAGTCATCCACCTCTGTATCCAATTCCTCTGGCTCTCTCAGAAATCCCTAATGAAGAGTGACCCTTTGTACCCATTTTGCAAAAATGTCATTACTCTGGTCTATATTGGTATATGTTGAAGGAGGTGGTGAAAGAAGTAGAGGAGGTCTATACCTCATACCAATCCAATTAACCTTTAGTTCTTCAAGGATTTTTTTTAAGGTTACTGCCCTTCTGTAGGACCATTTAATGTTAAGGGGTGAGATTAGCTCTCTTTTCCTAAGAAACATAGGAAGAGGGGTATACCGTTCTTCACATGCATGCCAAGCTTTCCTTATCAACTTTGGTCCTTGATTTTGAAAGTGATCATAGCACAATTGGAGGTTATTATTGTACTTTCTTTGTACCTCCTCTCTAAGTCGGATGCTCAGAAACTGTTCCTTGGAATAGAGAGGCTTCCTATGTGGGTATCTCATTTGCAACCCAACATTTTTCTTTACATGTGCATACTTCCTTGACCTATCTTGCCAGTGAAGCTGATTACACATTATGGAAAGGAATGATCTCAATTAAACTTTTCCAACAAAGAAATTAACAAAGAAATCTGTATATTCTTCTAGGAGAAAATTGTGGACAAATAATTCACATAATAAATCCTGTTGTTCAGGAGTTGACTCAACAAATATCTTCACAAATTCTTTATCATCAGGATCATGTGGCTGATTATGGAAAATTCTCAATAACTTCCATCTTAGGAGTTGTTAATTGAGGAACATAGAGTACAACCTAGATGGTCTTCTACAAGCTAATAATAATTCACCAATTTCACAAGCCTCTTGTTTACCTCTATATGCTTTGTGAAATGATTCTTTTAACAATACTAACTCCTTTTTCAGCCTATTATTTTCAAATTCTACATCCTTTAGAAAATAACATAGCTCCATCCATTTCATTAATAATGGAGGGATGCGTACCTGGAACCATTCTAAAACAATTGGTTCAGTCTATGTCCCCTTTGATTCCATTATTGGCTTAGTGTTACTCTCTTGCAAATCCTACTCTAATTCCATAATCTTACTCATAGAAGCATTTAGTTCAATTTCCTGCCTATTTCTTTCTTCTTCAAAAGCATTAAATAATTGCATAAAATTGTTTTTTAAATGTTGAATATGCTTATCTTTTTTAGACAGATCAACCATGTGTTGCTTGTTTTTCTGATTCCATTACTGGATTTGGTACTGCAACTGCTCAATGAGTCTATCTTTTTGTTCCATCTACATTGTCAATTTTGCAATCTCTTGATCTCTTTTATTTACAATTGCAGCTTGTGCCTCAATTTCTTCTTTTTGTTGGGTGATTTGTTCTCCATCACTCTGTAGCCTAGTTTTTAATTCAACAATTTATGTTTTTAATTTTTCTAATTCCTCCTCTCTCTGACTATATTTTTCATCCCATGTGTCCATCAAGAAGGATGGATTGGGGATTTCCATGTCAATATGAGGTGCATTTACCTCAATTTTAGGTATACTTTCAGTTTTGTCAAGAAAAGGAGAAAGTCCCCCCACAAGTTCATCTTCAATCCCCATAGAATGTGGTGAATGTACTTTTCCTCCTCCTGCTCCTTTGGAGATGATGTCCTCCTTTCCTTTTCCTTAGGAGATTGATCAACCTACTTTCTATTTCACTTTTTTCCTCACTACTAGGCTGACTTTCAGTTTCCACTACCCTTGTTTGATTCCGGGCCTTTTTCTTTTTGGAAGTACTTCCTATGTCATGGGGTCCGGTTTCACTGGATCCTACAAACAACCTCTTACTTCTCTGTAGAGGAGGAGTTGTTTGAAATGTAACCTTATTCTACTTCTTCCTCTTATGAGGAGGCTCTTCTTCCTCTCCAAAGTGCACAATTTCCACATCCCCTGTCTATCCTAGGGTTTCTAACTCATCCAACAAGGTTTTCGGCGCATTGCCACTAGGAGCCGTTGAGGTCTGTTGGGATTCAGGAACACCCAAGGCCTCAAAGGAGGGTTCTTCTAAAGATTGTTCTTTTTGCTTCGAAGACTTTCCCTCCTCAAGTGGTCTTTCAGACTCTACTTTTTCAAATTTTCACAGAAAATTTTTCCACTTCTTTTCTGGCTTTTTGTGAAAATGATACTTACATATCAACTGTATAAGGCCGTGATGTTTGAGGGGCTCTGTCCCAAATTTGAATTTTTCCATCATGGAGATATTGAATGACACAAAAATGCTGGTAAATTAACCCTAAGAGAAGGGTCCTCAATGCCATGGTGCAAATGAATTAGCAAGCGAAAAGGGGGTCCCACTACCGTAGTTATTTTCCCTTCACATGTGAAATATTTGATTATCCAGGCCACAACAGTTCTCCAGGGTTCTGGAATAGACATTCTATGGAAACCTTTATTCTATCCCCTAGTACTTATGGTAATTATGGGTTGAGACTCCCCTTATGAAATAATTCTACCAGTCTTTGATAGGTAACATTGGAATTTTCATTCAGATCAATTCCTCTATTTTCAAGACTAGAAAGACGAGCAATGATTTTTGGACTTACCCCGAATCGCTTGCCATGCACCATGGTCTATCCATCTGTGAAATTCTTGACGAATTCTTTTACTAGGTACTCTATATACCCCTCAATGTTTTTCATGAATTCCAACCACCTGACTCTTTGAAATAGTCCTGCAATATTGCTCAATGCCAACAATTAAGCTATTGAAGTTGGTTCATACTTTTTCTTGGCTCCTCCCATTTTTTCTTTGCCACTCTACCAAATTCTGTGGAGCTCTATAATATTTTCCTTGCTGAATTGCAGATGAAAAAGGGACTCAATTCCGATATAACCAATGGAAGAGGAATTAATCACCTTTCTTGTCACCTTACTGAATAATTATGACATTTTTTCATGAGGAGTTATGCAACCATTGCCGTACTTCTAGCAATCATGCGATGACACAAGTTTCAAAATTGTGAGAGGGAATGGTTCATGCCAATTAAGTAGTCTTTATTCAAAATAATTATTGACTTTAAATAAATAAATTCATACACACCTTACGTCTTGTCACTAAATCGAACATCACTCACCTTTACTGACGTAATCAGATAGTTACATGATTTGGTGAGGGTGGCAACCAATAATAATGACATGGATGGGATGGTTTAAATGGCGGTGAAAATTATTATAAAAAAGGGGTGTCATAATAATTTCATTTATTATGGGAATATTTGATATGATATGGTAGAATGACTATTATAGAGTAGATCTCGAGGCGGAATAAAATCAAGTGATGGGCATGCAAAGAGCTTAGGAAAAATCAAAATACTGAAAGAAAAAGGAAAAAAGTTTACAAAAATATGGGGCATTATCGAAAAATGTAGTTGGGGTGGAAGAAGAGAAAGTTTTGGAGCATCATGGAGAGATGTCATTAGAACACAACAACAAGATTGAAGATTTTGGAGCATCATCGAAAGGTGCAGCCAAAGTAGCAACCAAATTTTTTTGGAGCATCATCGAAAGATGCAACTAGAGCAACAACCAAAAAATTTTGGAGCATTGTCAAAAGATGCAGCTAGAGCAGTAACCAAAAATTTCTAGAGCATTGTCGAAAGATGCAGCTGGAGCAACAACCAAAATTTTTTAGAGTATCATTGAAAGATGCAGCCAGAGCAGCAACCAAAAATTTATGGAGCATCGTTGAAAGATGTAGCTGGAGCAACAACCAAATTTTTTTGAAGCAACCAAACAAATTTTTGGAGCATTGTCAAAAGATGTAGCTAGAGTAGCAACCAAATTTTTTTAGAGCAGCCGAATTTTTTCAGAGCATTTTCAAAAGATTCCGCCAAAAGGAAGAAACAATAGAATTCTAGAGCGTCATCAAAAAATGTCGCCGGAAGGAAGAAGAATGTGAAATTTTGGCCCTTGGCTTCTTGAAGCATTGTTGAATGATGCCTCAGAATGCAGGATCAGAACAAGGAGCGGGACAAGTCAGTTGTACAAGTTTTGGATCATAGGAGCAACAAGTTCTGGAGCATCGCAACAACCGAGCCAACAAGTTCTAGAGCATCGCAACAGGGTGCGCCAGAATTTTTGTTTACCAAAGAGATGAAGTCCTGCAAAATATAGACAAAATTTAGCCAAATCCAAATGATGAAGTTGATGAAGAAATTGAAGAATCATTCTAAAAAAAATAAACTCAAAATTTATTTATTTATTTAGGCATGATTTATTATGGGAAAAGTTATATTGACTCTGCCACAATAGAGTCAATGTACTGGATCTCTCCTCACATTTCTAACTTTTTTGTAAATTCTTCTTTATTAACAAGCTTATGGTAGATGTGTAATCGGTTCCCATTAACTAGGAGAGTTCGGGTATCACCATCAATGGGTTTCAGCTGGACCGAACCATTGGCAAATACCTCAGAAATTTCATATGGTCTAAGCCAGTGTGTTTTGAGTTTACCTTGATGATCCTTGTATCTAGAATTGAACAATAATGCCCAATCCCCATTATGGAATTATTTCTCCTAGATATGTTTATCATTCCATACCTTGTGTTGTTGTTGAACCATCTCAGTTTGATGGACAACATCCAAACAGAGTTCATCCAGTTTGCTAAGCTATAAAACTCTCTCAATTTGGGCATGCTTAAGATCTATACTCAACTCCATGGCTATCCTAAGGGCTTAGAGTTCAAATTCAATGGGAAAGAGGGGTTTCTTCCCAAAAACTAACTCATATGGACTATATCCACTAGTTGATTTCCAAGTGGTGTTGTAAGCCCAAACAACTTCAGGTAGTTTCCTAGCCTAGTCTTTTCTTCCTAACGAAACCATTTTTGTTAAAAAAAATTCCAATTCCCTGTTAGTGACTTCAAACTATCTGTTCACCTAAGGGTGGTAAGGTGAGGAATTCTTGTGACTCACCTGGAAATGATCTGTGAAGGCTAACAAAACTTTAGACATAAACTGGGGGCCTAATTTGTGACAATCGTCTTAGGAGCTCTGAATCTAAGGAAAATTATGTTGTAAAGGAAATCAGCTACTTGTTCCTCCCTAGCAACATGTAGGGCTTGCACTTCTGCCCACTTAGTCAGTACATACCAAAATATACTCTTTTCCTTGTGAAGGAGGGTCTATAGTGACGATAAAATCCAATCCCCATTTTTCAAATGGTTCAAGGACTAACTGAGGCTACTGAGGTATTTCATTAGATGTAGTTGGTCTTCCTACCCTTTGACATTCATCACATCTGCGAACATATTTCTTGATGTCCTTATGCATAGAAGGCCAGTAGTATCCTGCTCCCAAAATTTTGTGATTTGTCCTTTTAGCAGAATAATGCCCTCTAGAAGGGTCATCATGGCAGGCTCTAAGGATACTATAGGTCTCGTCTGTCCTAACACAACTTCATAGAACCATATCAGGTATACATCAAAATAGGATCCCATTAATCCATTTGAAAGGGGCACTTTCTCTAACAAGGTGTTTCTTCTATTTTGATGAAAAATGAGGTGGTACTTCTACAGTGGCCAAGTAGTTTGCAATATCATCAAACCAAGGGGTTTTAGTAGAGATGGTGAACATATTTTTATCTAGGAACTCATCTTATACCAAAGCACAATCACCATCATGTTTAATTTGGGATAAGAAATCCACAACTACATTAGACTTCCCTAGTTTTTCAATAACTGTTACGTTGAATTCTTGGAGAAGAAGCAACCACCTAATTATCCTTACATTGATTATAAGTTTATTCATGAGGTACTTGATGGCTGAGTGGTCTGTGTACACTGTGACTTTGTATCTCGTGATATAATGTCAAAATTTCTTGATTGCATGAACTATAGCCTAGAATTATTTCTCTGTTGTGGTATAATTCCTTTCCGTTGGCGTCAAATTCTTATTGATGAAATATATGACATATTTTCCCCGATTCTCATCTTCTTGTCCTTGCACTGCTCCAATGGCATCATCCGATGCATTAAGATAGATATGAAATGGAAGATTCTAATTAGGTCCTCGAAGGACAGGAGCAGAGATGAGTTTCTCCTTGATAATTTCAAATGATGACTGACACTCAGGTGTCCAAATGAACTCTACATTGTTCTGAAGAAGGGAAAACATAGGGGCTACAATTTTGCTAAAATTTTCTTTGAATCTTTGATAGTATCCAACATTCCCTAAGAAACTTCTGACATTAGTTTGGTTTTTCGGAATCTCAAGTTGTTGTATTACTTCGATTTTCTTAGGATCAACCTTAATCCCCTTGGCTAAAATATGATGTTTCAACACTATTCCTTATTCCACCATTATCAGACATTTCTTGTGGCTTAGGGACAAACGATAATCCTCACATTGCTTCAACACCTTACCTAGATTTTTGAGGGCCTCATCAAAGGTTGAACCATATACGATGAAGTAGTCCATATAAACTTCCACACACTCATTTATCAACTCAACAAATATAGCCAGGATAGCTCTTTGGAACGTTGTAGGAGCATTATATAGCCCAAAGGGAAGAACCTGATATGAAAATGTCCCCCAAGGGAAAGTAAAGGTCTTCTTATCCTGGTCTTTTGCTGCTACCTATATCTGGTTGTAACCACTAAATCTGTCCAAAAATGAAAAATATTTCCTCCTGGTCAGGTTATCCAACACCTGGTCTACAAATGGTAGAGGGAAATAATTTCTATGTGTTGCTTTGTTAAGTTTCCTATAGTCTACACACACTCTCCACTCACTTCCCATTATTCTTTGGGACCACAACCAAAGGTGACACCCATTTGTTATCAAAAATCAGGTAGATAAACCCCACTTTTAGGAGTTTCTCAATTTCAGTTTTAATGATGTCTTTCAAAGCAGGATTGAGTCTCCGTTGTGGTTGGTGAATAGGTCAAACATCCTCAGTATAGATATGATGAGTACACACACTGAGGTTTATTCCTCTCATATCTGTATAGTCCCAAGCGAATGCTTTAGATCTTTTCACCATGGTGCTAAACAATTTGTGTTCTTCCAGCTCAGTCAACCAATTGTTAATGTTCAAAGTTTTTTCTAGCAGCAACATAATAGTTTTAACTCTCAGATGGTTGGATGTGACAATATACATGGGTCTTATCAAGGTGTTAAGAGGACAACTATTAGGTATGGTTTTATGAATCCTGGAAACATCTGCAAAGAAATGGTACATTTTTGGAACTAAGTTCATCAAAGGACAAGGCAATCCAATGAAACTGGAATTATCAAATTTTGTGTGATCTATATTGATTGGGTGTCCTAAGATTTCTTCTACATCTATCATCTCCTCATCACTTGAATCCATATTAATATTTTCCACATTGTTTTCCAATTCATCCTCTAATTCTTCACCATGCTATTTGATGACTACCATGGCCAGTGAAGCCAAATTTTCCTGTCCGTTGGGACTTTCTGGTTCATCAACCCATACTTTATTGTGCTCGAAAGGCTTGGCAGGAGGATACAAAAACATATGTTTTCTATTAGGTCCATGTGAAATGGTCATTCCTCCCTCTCTACAATCAATTTTGGTTGCAACAGTAGCCAACCATGGTTGTCCGAGAATTATTGGATAACTGTCTTTAGGTGTAAGGGACTCAATTATTTGGAAATATACTAGATATTCCCATCCATCCACCTTAACAAGAACATTTTCAATCACACCCTTGGGAATAGCTATGGATTGATTTTCCATCTACAAGACTATAGTTGTGGGACGTAAATCAGTAAGTCCCAACTTTTCCATCACATCAATAGTCATTACGTTAATGGTTGCTCCAAGGTCCACCAAAGCATTAGGTATTTCTATCTCATTAACTATTACTGTTATAAGTGGACTACTCGGATTGTCATATTTCAAAGCAGTGGTCATCCCAGCCAACAAGTCAGCTAAATAACCATTTATGTGTACAATATTTATTCATTTGGGTTTCCTCCTTGGATTTTTGATACACAACTGTTTAATTAGCTAATTTAACTCAGGAATCTCCTTAATCGCTTGTAGCAAAGGGACTTCAATATGCAACTGTTTAATTTCTTGTATCAATGTAGTTTCAATAGATGTGGTCATTTCTGAAGTATCTTTCATAGTAATTGGCTCCAAACGCTCCAAAAAAGGTGCTTTGATTTTGTCCTTAGGATTGGAATCCTTCGAAAGTTCAATTGGAGACTGACCCCCTCCTCCTAAGGTAGGTCAAAAGCTCCAACTGAAGATGGCGGGTTGGGCTTGTGTTGAGTGGCTTATGGGGCTTATTCTAAAGATATGGGTGTTGTTGTGGTTTTCTCAGTAGACTTCTTAACAAGTTCATCTAGGATTTCTTCAATAGTTGGTTGTGAAAGTGTTTTTCCAGACCTCAATTGTAAGTTTCCACAACGTATTGTGTTAAGTCCAGTGATATTGTCCTATTTAGAAAAATACACTGTAGTATTTGGGCGATTATTCTTTGGGTTCAAAATGAGTTGCGTCGAAAGTGGTGGTTGGTTAACTTGTTCATTTTGTTGAGTATTCTGGGGAGGTGGTAAAAGATCTATTGTTGAGTACACATCCTTCTGGGACTAGTATAAAATTGATGTTGAGGTTAGTTCCATTAAGGAATCGAATTATGAGGATACCACTACTGTTGAAGCTGGTTGGGCCACTGAGGATTACCCCAAGATTTATTTTCCCATTCAGGTGGCCCCCAAGGATAAATTCCCCAATTAGGTGGAACTACAGGTGGTTCCTAAGGCCAAGGTGCTTCCCATTGATTATTGTTCCAATTAGGTTGAGGTCTCCAATTAGGGTTTGAATTCTGGCCATAGGAAAAATTTCCTCCAGTTCTTTGATTCACAACGTTTACTTCTTCCTCAACTAGGGGTGTTCTTTTCTTGGAACTCTTGATGGCATTTATAATCTCACACTGATCGGTGGGGTGATTCTTGTCACACACTTGACAAACGTCAATTTTTTCAACTTTGTCCAAAGGACATTCCCTTAGCAAATGTTTGTTTCGACTAAATGGACAAAGTCTCAGGATTTTGTGTTTTAGCCTGTATGCCATCTAACTTGGTGTTTAACTAAACAAGAATGTCAGTATTGAAGCTGGCTAGCTCTTCACATAGTTTTCCTATTTCATTGGAACCTTTAAAGAGGGTGGACTTCCAGATACCTCCTTGAGTACGAGAGAAGTTCTGACACAATTCCATAATATTGTCCATCCCTAGTTGGGACATGTCTGCTTTTCCCATTAAATCCAAGCTCCTTCGAGCTTCCTCATCGATACCTTTGAGAAATAGGGTTTTCAGAATATCAAGACTTATGACTTCTCCACCACAACGTTTAGATAAGAAGATAAACCTATCTAGGTAATCCTCTAAATTTTCATACTCATTTTTCCTTATTTTGAACAATTCTTCTTTCTTATCACTGACCCTACAATAACTTTAGTATTTCTCCAAAAAGGAAGACTCTATTTCGTCCCAAGAGGTTATCGACTGAGAAGCTAATACCATAAACTAGCGCATGGATGAGTCTTTCAGAGTGGAATGGAAAAGCTTAAGTTTCGGATTATCATTCTTGTAGTCATATGTTTGACACGAGACTTTAAACTCAAATAAAAAATGATCAGGGTCCTCAGTAGACAAACCTCGAAAGTTTGGCAAGAAGGCTGGTGAGATATTTTTCATTTTCGTATCATCATTTGTGTAAATAGCAATAGGATAAGTGAATGTACGTGGTGGTGGAGGGTTATTGTTGTTGTTGTCGGCATTTCTACAGTCACCCATGATGTTGAAGAGAATGTGATTCTCTTCCAAGATTCGCTCAGTTGGGCAGGGTTCTGGAGTTTGTAAAGGAATATGCTCCTCTACAACTATGTGTTCTCTTTCTGGGGTATGTGGGAAGGTCTTAGGTTGACCCTGCTCGGTCAATTCCTTAATAAGTTCTTGATATGAGTTTCCTTCCTCCCTAATTATTGTTGGTGCGTCAATTGGGGGGGTTTTTGGTATGAATCTTCCGTAGGGGCCTCATTTCTTGACCATGCAGAAAAGAAGCCGAAGAACTATTTTTGTTCCTAAAAGAGGTATTCAAGGTATCTCCTACTAACACTAGAAAAAGAAGGTTCCTTGATAACGATGCCAAAAAGTGATAGGCTGTCGTTGGGTCCTAACACTTTAGTTGATAAAAACATTAATATATCAATCGGGTAGTGTCCAAAGGCTATATGTAATAGAAGACATCTCAACTATCTCTCTTAGGTTTCCTAAATATCGAACAACTAAAATAAAACTCTAAACTAAAAAGCCACTAAACTTAGAAAGCAAAAAATCATCTATCTAGAAAACTTGAAATAACTAAACTAGAAAGCATACAACTATGAATTTGAAAAGCATAGCCACTAAACTAGAAAGCATGGAAGTGATTAAACTAAAGAATGTATAGATTGCTAAAGAGGTAAAGCTTGTAAAGAAACTAGGAAACATTGATCTAATCAAAAGATAACAATCCAAAATAGCTAGTAGAAAACGATTTAACAATTTGAAACAACTTAAAGAAGGTGCTCTAGAACTTCAGACACTAAATTCAAATACTACAAACTTAGCTACAATCTGTAGGATTGATCTTTACAGAATTACACACATGAAAATAAATTACAATTTCAATTATTATCTACTAAAAGAAAGTACAAAATCAAAAGTAGAATACTTATCTATCTAATCTATAACCCTCGAGTGGCCAGCTCTTGGGTACTTCTATGCCTATCTCAGATCACATACATTGGTAATTCCAAATCTATTCATTCAAAGAACTCCATTTAAATTATTTAGTAACTCCAAAAGTGGCGGGAAAAACTCATTTTATTCATATGAAAGTATGACTTAAGAAACATAGTGGCAACATAATGATATATTTTTGTATTTGTCGTTTTCAATAGTTACATATTTATATGAAAGTGGCTAACAAATTCATAATTTTTAGTTGATAAAGTCTTCAACTGATTGTCAACAACTAATAGAATTTAAAGCCCATGACATGAAATATTAAAGATGCTCGACACGATCCATAAAGTCTTTAGAACTGAAAATAACAGAAACTATGAAAACTCGGTCCATAATGTATGCTCCTAAAATTTTGGTGCCCATTCACTTGTCTTAAAGGGTGTTGAAACCCATGTTAAACCCTCTTTGACTAGAATGGTAACCAATGGTGGAAGTTGACCTGTGGAATACTCAAAAACTAAGCCATTAAGTTAGCACAAATCAACTTATTTTGGCTAATTTCAAGAAATAAAGATTGTACGCTTATTCACAAAAAGAAAGCAATTACTTATCCTAAATATAATTAATTGGTAGGGTAAGGTTGGCTAAAAGGTGTAAGGTTAAGTATTGAGTCCATTATATTGATTAGGTTATTTTACCTCATCATAGATCATTGACATATAGGGTTTTGTTGATTCAGATTGGGCAGGAGACTTGGATAGTTAGAGGTCGATGAGTGGCTATGTGTTTACTTTGTTTGGAGCTACGGTTAGTTGGATGAGTAAGAGGCATCCCACGGTTTCTTTGTCCACCATAGAAGCAGAGTATATGGTTACTACACATGCCTCTAAAGAGGAAGTTTGGTTATAGAGACTTGGGAAAGGTATTGGTTTTAATTGCAAGCAAATTAAAATTGAATGTGATAGTGTCAGAGTGCTATTTGTTTAGCCAAAAATCCTATGTATAATGCTCGTACTAAGCATGTTGATGTTCATTATCACTTTGTGCAAGAAATGGTTGAGAGTGGGAAGGTATTGATTGAGAAAGTTGACACTTCGATCAATGATGTAGATTATCTTACAAAACCAGTTCCTACATATAAGTTCTCTTGGTGCAGGAAGGCCATGGGCCTTGATTCTTGTACTTGATTTATAATAATGATTCCTTGTTTAGAATAATTGCAATGTATAATTTCAAGTGGGAGAAACTGTGGAGAAACCCTTTTGGGAAAAAATCCACCAGTAGAATCAATAGTGCTTGTATTATTTAACCTTAGAATAAGATTACAATAATTATATATCAATCCTTGCTTGAGATTATTCTTTTTCCTTCAAGAGATTTACATGGAAAAACTAAGAAGGGAAAAACCATGGTGAGGATTAGCTCACAATACAAAGTAATTGCAACACTGAATATAATCAACTCACTTTTAGAGGGCTCATTGCCTAGAAGAAAGAATAGCTCACTGCAAATGGCTCACTACCAGATTACAAAAAAGAAGAAAGAGGGATGTTACAGTGAGAAATCCATCTCAATGCAACATAAAATTCCACCACAACATCCCCAACACATTCGTAGTCCTAAATATTGTAGACATCTTTTTCTCATTGCTTCTAGTAGTCTAACTCATTAAAGTTTGCACTAGACCACAAATTCGCACTTCACACCTATATAATTCATATCACACACATTCCACACACAACCTCCATTAACACGACACTTATTTAAACCTTATTCAACCTTGAAAACATTCTCCAAGGTTGGCTATGCACCTCAACCGTGAAAATTCAAATTACGTTAGCACCAAAACATTCCCTCGGTGGAAAGGAATGAAGGTGAACCACACCACACCTGAACTTGGACCTAAATACATTCATACATGCCACACCATGCTTCCATAATCACTGAAGCAAATCTGCAATTAGTGTAAACACCCAAGGTCAATCGAACTTGTGTAAACGCCATTAACATTTAAGTACACAATTCCTTTGATCTAAAGACAACTCACAAAGACCAAACATCACTTGACCACAATTTATAATATTCCACAAACACTCTAAAATCCAAAAAATTCCTTCGTAACAACTTTCACCTAAAGAATATTGACACACCCAGTACACTTAGATAACCTTCCATGCACTATAACTAAATAAACCAACTTTTGGAGCACAAAACCACAAACAAATTTGACTGGAGGTAGATATGAACCATATCAACACACTTCCATAACTGCAAGACTAGAAATCAAACTAAGAAGATATGCGGAGCAAAACCATTTCTTCCAAACACCACTGTAATACAGTTCACACACTAGTGAACACAACTTTCTTTGCACAATGATCCAAGCCAAGAAAGTTTGGATATAGAACCTTTGAACACCTTTGACTAATATATACAAAACACACAAGCAGATATTCAACATAGAAAGAAATACAGAGCAAAACCAAAACACCACTTTGTATACCAAAACACCTCTACAACACATTGTTTCCTCTTTTATTCAAATTTTCTCAAAATCACTTGGAAACCAAGTACCAGAGACACTTACACATCATCTTCAAAACTTCCTCATCACCACTAAACCAACTATAACTCAATTATAGATCCATAGAATCTTATTAAAGCAACACTAGAGGTTGACACCAATAACACTTACTAATGACAACATAATGCAACTAATCAAAGCATCACCAGTTGACATTAATGAAAACACAAACATAAGCTTGTTGACATCAATGATAACACCAAATAATCATATTTACAAAAATCTCCCCCTTCATCATTTATGGCAACAAATGATGTGAAAAACTATCATCAACAACAAACAACTCTTTCTCTCCCTTAACTACATTATTCTCTCCCTTTCTTATCTAATATATTTTCACGTTGCTTTCTCTCCCCCTTTGACATCAATGGAAAAGGGAAACACATTTGCATCTCTTTCCCCCTTTGAAATCAAACATACATAATTTGTCTCTTTACTGCTCTGCATACCCCCCCTTAGGAGCACACAAAAAATTGCATCAACCATCAACCATTGCACATATCCTTTGACACATATGAAAAAGGAAAACACCAAATTGCATCAATACATACTCTACTTGACTGTAATAACCAACAAAGCCACTACCTACTCCCCTTGAGAGGTAGCCACCAACATCAATCTAGAACAAAGAATGAATCTTAAAATCCACTGAGCTGTTGCATATCCTTATGCATCTAGTTCAAAGAAGGAGGGGTAATAACCTCTAAATTCTCCTAGAGATACTCAAAAGTATCCTTAGGAAGAGCCTTAGTGAATATATCAACAACTTGATCCTTTGTAGGCACATACTCAAGATTTATTTCATTCTTTGCAACCTTTTCTCTTAAAAAGTGATATTGGATTGAGATATGTTTTGTCCTTGAGTGTATCACCAAATTCTTTGAAATGTTAATAGAACTTGTATTATCACAGAAGATAGAAATTAGTTCATCATATACCACTCTGATATCCTTCAAGGTTTTCCTCATCCACAACACTTGTGTGTAGCAAGATGTTGTTGCAAAGTATTCT
>VDFB02107859.1:0-24377 GCA_007258455.2 Sequoia sempervirens | reverse complement strand
CACGAGCCATGTAATAAGTTAAACCTTCAAATGTGTGAGACAAGCCTAGAAACGTGGAAGGGTGGTAGGCTTCTATTTTTATTTCTAGGAAATTTCATGAAATTAATAAATATAATGATAATGGAAATAAAATATAAATGTGCTTTGTATATAATACAAAGAAATGATAGGGCATTTCTTATGTTTGGTGTGGTGATGGCTCTGTGCGGAGGTTTGGCACGAGCTAAGGCCTGTGTGCCCTAGCCCGACCTGTTTCATGTGTCCCTACTCGGTGTTCGAGTCTTTTTTGCATTTTTTGGGGGTTGGGGATTGTTTTGTTTCTTGTTTGCAGGGTTGTGCTGGTCGGAAAGGGGATTCTGACTGTTTTTGGCTTGTTTGGTGGGCGTTTTCTGCTGCACATTTGTGCTTGGTGTGTTCTCGGCGGGAGGCATGCAGCGGTCTAAGACTGTGGGTCTCCTGCCCCGTCTCACTCTCTTTTTTGTTGGGGATTTTGTTTTTTGGTCTATGGTAAATCAAGGTCTAGCCTCTTCTCAGGTATCCTCTGGGGATTTGGAGAAGGTAGGGTCATCTTCTCTATTGCATGTCGGTGTTAAGGAACATGCAAGTAAACCCCAATCTGGGGAAGGTGTTTCCTTTTCAAAAGGGATGTTTCAAATAAAAAAAGTAAACAGATGTTTGGAGAGATGTAAGGATCGACCAGTCTTGGTTATTCAAATCATTGCTTCTTGGAAAACTTGTGGGATCAGCTACACAAACTCAAGATCGTAATGTAATTTCCTTTGCACGTATTTGTGTAGAAGTTGATTTATATAATTTGTTACCAGATTCTATGGAGATTTGCATGGGATCATTTTCTTGGATCCAACAGCTGGATTACGAGACCCTACCATTTAGATGCAGAATTTGTCATGAATATGGTCATTTACCTTGTAGATGTCCCAAAAATAAATCTTCCCCCTTGGCTGCCTTTGGACCTTCTTTCTCTGCTTCTAGGGAGGATAAGGGGAAGGCCCCTTTGTCTGATGGACCTATAGATAAAGAGGGATTTATTCCGGTTAAGTCATGTAATAAAGGAAAAGGCAAGAAGAGAACCTGGATGGATAGACAGAATGATGGCACTTTTAATAGATTTGATGTTCTTGATGACTTGGTCCAAGAGGAAGGAATTCCAGCTAAGCTCTCTTTTGGGGCTAAGGGGCAGCATGAGGTTCAAGTTAAGGAGGCAAAGAAAGAGGATCAATCTTTTTCTCTAGGGGACCAACAGGTTGGATTGATGGCTATGGATTTTCCTTCTCAAGTTCAGGATACCAGAGATCTCAGGGAGTCACAGGTTCTGGAGGGTACAATTTTGTTGGCTTTTGTTTCCCCTACTACTAAGGGGACCTCAGATTCAGTGAAGGGTAACAAAGCTTCTCCTGCCTTAGGCCTACAGTAGAAATCCTTTAAAAAGGGGCCTTTAGACAAGCTGTCAAGGAGTGGAAGGAAGACGGATCAAGAGAAGGTCAATATTATGGGTGAGACATTGATTGAGTCAGGGTCTATGAAACCCATTGATTCCCACTTCTCTCAACCCATAAATGATTGTTTTATCATGGAATGTAAGGGGGTTGAATGACATCCCTAGACAAAAGGTTGTTCGTAGATTAATTGAATCTCAGTCTCCTGATATTGTCTTTATTCAGGAAACCAAGCTTACAATGGATGGTTTGGCTAATTGTGCTATGCGTATTTGGCCCCAAGGCTATTGGCAGGGGGTGGGTGCTTAGGGTAGTTCAAGGGAGGTTGCTTGCTTCTGGAACCCGAGGAAGGTTTCCCCCTTATGGTGGATCTCCATCCAGTCTTCCATTTCTATGGTTGCTTCTAGCTTTGAGACTGGAGAAAGGTGCTTTTTATCCAATATTTATGCTCCTACTAATCTTTTAGGTAAGTCACATCTTTGGGCTCACATCAATTTTGTCCAGTCCCTGGACCTATTTCTCCCATGGATTATGGCTGGTGATTTTAATGTTGTTACTAGTTTGGATGAAAAACAAGGTGGATTAGCTAGGTTGGACCCTTCTTCAAACTTGCTCAGAGATAATATTGGTTTCTTGAATCTCATTGATGTGAAGCCAATCAATGGTGTTTTTACATGGAATAATAGGAGGTGTGATGTTGAGGCTATTTCAGAAAGGCTCGATAGATTTATGGTTTCCTGCTATTGGATGAATAACAGGTGGACCACCAGTTCAGAAATTCTTGATTGGAGGGGCTTTGATCATTAGCCTATCAAGTTCTATGCCACCTCATATGGAGTCTCCAAAAACCCTTCTTTCAAATTTCAGTTGATGTGGTTAAGAGATCAATCTCTACAGGATCTTATGTTGGATTGGTGGTATGAAGGGATGCTTGCCCATGGTATGGCCATGTTTACTTTTAGTAAGAGGCTTCAGCATGTGAAATACAGACTTAAGAGGTGGAATAAATAGTTCTTTGGGAACTTGCGTGCTTAGAAGATAGTTGCTCAGTCCAAGTTGGATAATGTCACTCGTCAGATTCGGTACCATGGGTTGACCTTTGATTTGAGTAAAGCTAAGTCCTTGGCTCTTAAGGGTTTAGAAGAGTGGGAGCTTCGGGAGGAGATTTTTTGGAAGCAGAAATCTCGTGTTGATTGGCTTCAGGAGGGAGATAGGAACACTACTTTTTTTCATAACTCAGTTAAGGCTCGGAGGCATGGGAATTCTATCTCCTCTCTAGTTTCGCCTGAAGGGGCTCAACTCTCTTCCTGTGAAGAAATTTCCAAGGAAGTTTTCAGTTATTTTTCAAATTTGTTTACTAGGGAGGATCTTGCAGCTAGGGCCGAGGAAAGGGCCATCTTGGAGTGTATTCCCCACCTGGTCTCTGTTGAGATGAATGGGGCTCTTTTGCGTCCTATCTTGTTTCCTGAATTGGAGAAAGTTGTGTTTAATATGAAAAAAGGTAAGGCTCCTGGCCAGATCAATTTTTGATTGAGTTCTTCTAGGAATTTTGGGAGATTATAAAGCTTGATCTCCTTGATGTGGTTCAGGAATCCCATAGGAACAAACAAATGCTTAAGTCTTTGAATTCTACTTTTTTGGCTCTCATACCTAAGAAGAAGGGGGCTAATCGTTTGGATCAATTTAGGCCTATTGCTTTATGTAATGCTATCTACAAGATCATCACCAAATTGATTGTTGAGAGACTCAAACCACTTCTTTGTGCTTTGATCTCTATTGAGCAGGGTGGTTTTGTTGGGGGAAGACAAATTTTGGATGGTGTTGTGATAGCAATGGAGGCTATTCACTCTATGGCTACCTCTAAGGAAAAGGCTCTTTTTATTAAACTTGACATTGCTAAAGCTTATGATCGGGTGAGTTGGGAGTTCTTACAAAAAATTCTCTTGGCTTTTGGCTTTGAAGAGGAGTGGGTGAATTGGGTTCTTAGTTGTGTGACCTCATCCTCCTTTTCAGTTCTCATTAATGGGGAACCTTCTGAATTGTTTAGTGCTTCTCAAGGACTTCGGCAAGGCGAACCTTTATCTCCTTATTTATTCATTATTATGGTGGAGGGTCTTGGTAGATTTATTAAATCTCAGGTGAGGCAGGGTCTTATCTGAGGTTGGAGCTGGAACAATAATCTTCCTCCCTCTTCTCATCTTCAGTTTGTGGATGACACTGGTTTGATGGGCATGGCCAGAATTAGTGAGGCAGTGAACTTCAGGAGAGCTTTAGACATCTATTTGAAAGCTTCAGGTCAGAGTATTAATGAGGATAAATCATTCATTTATTTCTTTAATACTCCTCGGCTTATTCAAAGCAGGATTGCTAGGATCCTCATATTTCATATCAGTTCTCTCCCCTTGATGTACCTTGGGGTTCCTTTGGCTTTGGGATCTCAGCGTAGAGATTACTAGCAGGGGATCTTGGACAAATTTTGAAGTAAGGTTAGTCATTGGACGTACAGATGGCTATCTTCTATTGGGCATGTGATTCTCCTAAAGACTGTGGTGCAATCCCTCCCCATTTATAGGTGTTTTGTGCAGGTTCCCCCTTCCACCTTTGCGAGGGAATTTGATGCTCTTTCTTGACAATTCCTTTGATCTGGCAGCCTTCTATCCTCAAAGTGGAGTTTAGTCAAGTGGGAGTTTGTCTGTAGGCCGAAGCATGCTGGGGGCCTTGGTCTCAGGTATGTGGCTCTTATTGTCATGGCCTTGGCGGCCAAGCTGTACTAGAGGTGGTGCAATAATTAGGATCAGGATTGGGCCAAGATTCTTGCCCACAAGTATCTTCCAAGTGTTGATAGCCAGGATGTGTCGAGGCTTGCTTTGTTGGGAAAAGGATCTTGTATTTGGGATACTCTTAAAAAGGGAGCTCAGCTTATTAAGGATGGTCTCTTCTGGATCTGTAATAGAGGCTTTGATGCTCTATTTTGGCAGGACTCTTGGGATGGCCACCCACCCATTATTTATAGCTTCCCTCAGCTTCAACCTCTTTGCCATATTTTTATTGATGTTAGGTGGAATAGGGTGGAGCATTTTAAAATAGTCAGGCATTTTGGTCAGGTGGAGGTGACTTGCTAGAAGGACCCTCAGGAGTGGCCCATGGGTGGTTTGGATGAGGATCATGCTCATCTGGCTAAAGACTTGGAGGGTAGGTTCTGCAAGTCCCTTAATGAGAGGGACACGTTGGCTTGGAGTCCTAGCCCAAAAGGAAAATTTACTGTTGCTCAAGGTTATGCTATGCTAGACAGAAATTTGCATGGTCAAGCTGAGGTGCCCTGGTGGAAGAAGGTATGGAACAACTTTTCTTGGCCCAAATGCATTTTTTTCTTATGGTTGGTTGCTCAGAAGAAATGCCTCACTTGGGAGAATCTTCGCAAGAGAGGTTTTCAGGGACCTTCTATTTGTTTCCTTTGCTTGTATAGTGAGGAATGTACTTCCCATTTGTTCTTTCTCTGCCCTTTTTCTAGAGAGATTTGGCATAGGTGGTGGGAGGCTTGGCGTCATGGTTGTATTCATGCTACCTCCCTAATTGAATTTTGGGAGAGTTTGGGTAGGCCTCCAGCGAAGACATATTTCCTACAGGTGCCCTGGGCTATAGGGCCTATTTTCATTATTTGGAACCTTTGGCTAGAAAGGAACTATAGGGTTTTTTGTGGATCCAAATTAGAGAGTATTCAGATGTGGCAAAAGATGATTAGCAAACTTTAGGACACTATTTCTGCTAAGTGTGATATGTCTGAAAATATTGATCCTAGTGATTATGCTGTTGTGAGGAATTTAAACATGGGGGATAGTAGAAGGGGTTGCATTGCTAGAAAAAGACCCCAACATGCCAAGCAATGGGTTTGTCGTGATGGGAGGTGGATGCCTCCCCTGGTTGGGGTCCTGAAGATTAATACATATGGCTATTCTCGTGGGAACCTAGAACATGTTGATATTGGTGGTATAGGTAGAGGTAATGATGGTGGTGCGGTTTTTTTCTTCTCTATTTACAAAGGACAACACTCTAATAATTTGATGGAGGTCCTTGCTATTAAGATTGCAGTTGAGAGAGGTTGCTCTTTAGGCTAGAGGAGGATTATCTATGAGTCAGATTCTCAGATTGTTGTGGATATGTTGAACAACCAAAGTTTGGACGATGTTAGTTGGCAATTAGCCTTAGTGGTCAGACAGATTCTAAGTTTATGCAATTCCTTGGATTTTTTCTCCTTTTGTCATATCCCTAGAGAATGGAACAAAGCGGTTGATTGTTTGGCGAAGTGGGCTTCTGAGAATGTGGATGGTTGGGATATTAGTGGAAGGGATGAGTTACCTTCTAATTATCTTGAGACCTTTGAGAGGTTATTATTGGAGGACAGAAATATGTAGTGCTTTTGTTGGTTTTTTCGGTTGGGTTCCTGGTTTGGTTGGCCTTTGGCCTTTGCTCTGTATCTTGGATTTGATTGAATAATTTTTTACCCCTTTTTTCAAAAAATAAATCAATATAATGATAAGATTAAAATGAATCTTTTTCTTAAAATAGATCCACATTTATAGATACAAATTTTTAGCAATAATAGAGAGAGGGGGCTAAAAGTTCCCTCCACCATAGCTTAGGGATTTTTATATTTTTGTGGTAGTTTTATACCAATCCTTTTTAAATTTAAGAGATTGTTATTTAGTTTTGATAATTTTTCATCTTTTTTTTTCACTTAAAACTTTTTAATGAGGAGAATTTAAACATTCAAGAAACCTCTTTCTTTAAAAAAGGCTCCAATTTTTTCACGACACCCCTAAGTTAAATTTTTTCCAAGCCTCCATCTATGAATATATATATATTTATAATAATTTTAATGAATAATTATAATAATAATATTTTTTAAATTATAAGCACTAGAATATCTTTAAATAGTACCAAGATACATCTAACAAATAAGTGTATTTAATCAGTCATTTTATTTTTCATATGAATATTTTAAAATATGAATATCTATTTAAAATACCACAAATAGACAAATAGATGGAAAAACAAAAAAACTATTTCACTTATTACGTCGAGGATTAAGCCGAGAAGTATTGTAGCATCCATCAAAAGCAAAATTCAACATAAAGAAAAACTCTTTAGTTTCAATTTGACATTCAAATGACATTCAACTAGCATAATTACATTCATTGTATGTAGACGTTTTTTCAAGCAGATTCAAAGTAGATCTAAATCGATTTGATATCTTATTCACTCTAAAATATTTTCAACTTTATTTCAAAAAAAAAAAACTAAGGTAATCTTGCTTTTCCAGATTTTAAAATCAAATTAATTAAAAAAATTAAAACTAAATGCTTAAATTTTTAAGTTTTTAGGGTGAAATTTATTAGTAACACAAATATATTTTTTATTTATTTGTAATTTTTTTTGTTTATTTGTAATAGTGTATTGATTTTTTATTTTTTTATTTTCAATAGTTTTTATTTTTTGAATACAAATTTAAAGAAAGAATAAAATATTCTTATCCACTCTAAAATACTTATTTTTTATATCATAATCAATTTTATAATGATTTCATTATTATTATTATTAATATTGAGATTTAATATTCATAATTATAATTAATTTAATTATTGTAATTAAATGTTTATAATTGCAATAAAATACTTAGTGTCATGTAATATTTTTTTAAGTTTTTCAAGTTTATAGTAATTTGCTTTTTTATATTTGAAAATCAATTTAATTAAAAAAAATCCAAACTAAATACTTAATGTCATCTAATATTTTCAATTTTATTAAAAAAAAAAATCCACAATAATCTTGTTTTTTCATATTCTAAAATCAATTTAATTAAAAATAAATAAAAACTAAATACTTAATAAATTTTTATGTTTTTAGGGTGAAATTTATTAGTAACACAAATATATTTTTTATAATTATAAGAAATTCAATGTATTTATTTGTGATTTTTTTTGTTTATTTTTCAATAGAGTATTTATTTTTATTTTCTTATAATTTTCAATACTTTTTTTTCTTTGTTTTTAAATCAATTTTAAAGTTGTTTTATTCACATGTTCTTATCTTTCAATTCATGAAGACCTCTATTAAAAGAGGCCTTGTCTTTCAATTTCACTCTATGAATTGTAGATTTCCCAATGGAGAAAGAAGTACAAGTATGTCTTGTTGTTTGATTGCAAGAAAATGTTGATTTTTGTTCAAGTTTAGCATTTGTTGTCCTCTCTGATATTGTCCAAAATCAATTGATCTACTTTCATAGTTTTTGTTTTAGATTTTGTTATCAAGGTAGGCACAAAGGGATTCATAGGGTGAATTATAGATTGCTAAATCATGAGAGAACTACAGGTATGTCTCACTACTATGGCTATTAGATTGCATGAAAATGTTGATTCCCATTCAAGTTTAGCATTTGATGTCCTCTCTGATATTGTCCAAAATCACCACACCTGCATCGATCCTGTTATTTCATATTCTATTTTTTGAATTCATAGTGTTTTTATTTTCAGCAAAATAGGCATTTGAATATTCTTATCAATCTACTATGAAGGTGATCGATATAAATGTTTTGTGCATCTCCTTCAAATTTTAAATCTCCAATTTGATACTCAAATAGATCTCAAAACAGTGGATGCTCATTAATGTAGTTTGATGTAGTAGAACAATCAGTGAATAGCTCCTTCCTCCATGTTCTTACACCAACTCTAGCAAGAAATGTACATCTCCATCTTCAAATCTATGGTCACCCAACAACCATGTCACTAAGGTCATTAAGTATTCATCTAAACAAACAAGGGCACACACATACTACCACCAAAATTGCCATATGTAAATACCTTTACTATATTTTTCTCCTTTGTAAAGTACCCTATACCAATATGGTTCCTTAGGATCTTCCAAAGCTCCATCACAAGTGCATGGAGCAGTGCTTATGTTTGGTTCTTTTGTGTGATAAGTGATAACTAAGTGAGAATTAAAACCTAAGAGTATGCCATATGATTAACTGGCTTTGGGGAGTGAGACAAACCTTTATAATGATCCACACTAATACTGTACACAAATAATCCTGCCCCATGTTCATCAAAGTACAAATACCTGTTAGATTTTCTAATTAGATTTATGAAGACCAAAAAAGCTAAATATATACAATAAATCAACAATTCATCAGTGCAGATTATCAAGTTTAGCTAAATTTGTTCCATTTCAACTCGAATAGTTAAGGACATATTTCCTTTGAAGTACAATTTATGGGAATATATGATAGATTGGTAAAGAAGAAATTCTAGAAACATAATGGCTGAATTTAAAGCTCTATAGCCCATAAATCATCATAAATTAAAAAATATAAAGAATGAAATTCCAATTAGATTTTAAAATTGAAATGGTAAATCTCATGAAGTATTTAAATTATGAACATTTCTCTCTGGAAATTTCAATCATGTTATATCAAGCGAAAGTGTAGAGAATATTGTTGTAGGAAATTTAATTTTCTTTATTTGTTGGGGCTAAGGTTTATAGCTAATGAAATCCTACGAATTTTTTTTTGAATTTAAATGGGAACATTGCATTTTGAGACTGTAATTTATAAAGGTATAGTGTAGAGTGAATTCTTGCAAAAAAAATATTTTCTTTGTGGTGCAGAGTTTTATAGCTGATGAAATCAAAGTAGAAAAAAAATAACTTAAATGGGAGCGTTGTATTTTGAGACTATAATTTGAAAATAGAGATGGATTGAGCTTAAAGAATATGTGCATGATGTAGCAGGGACCAAACAATATCAATTCAGCTCCAAGCAAGGAAATTTTTACATAAATAATCTTAAAGACAACCTCATTTTTTCATTTTTTCCAGACTTAGGATTCATTTGTGGGGAATTAAACAATACATAAGATTTACGATTGAAGGCTGAGTTAAAATTGGGTTCAATTACTTCTAGAGCATCTATTCACAAAATCACTAACACTTTATCATTTGTAAATCAACTGGCATCTTTCTTTGACACAAGATTCTGATCAATATCCAATTTGCCACAAAAAACAAAATATATCCTTCTTCCCTGATTACATTTCACTAAGCTACCTGGGCAAGAGCTACTATATCAAATTCACAAAAGGGATTGTCTTTGGTCTCATTTAGCAACTCCAGTGAGTTAATCTCAATGGCCTCTCGATGAGCCAAATTTCTATTTGCTCAAATAAATGCACTATAAAAATCTCAAAACTTACACTCAATGTTTTTTACTCTTGAGTGACATCAACCTGGTCCCTTTGGAAGGTATTGATTTTTTCTGTAAAATATGGAGAAGGAGGTTAATTATTAAGAAAACACAGAAAACGTACAAGATTAGAGTATCAATCTAGCAAGCTTACAACAAGTTGTAGAAATATAAATCTGAATTTTTAGGGAAATTTAACAAGCCTAAGCTGATATTGTTTATCATTTGACTATCATCAACACTTGATGAAGTATAAACATCAAAACTGCAATCAACAGTCAATTTAAATTTGCTGTCTAAAATATAAATCCTAGTTAAAAAACTATCCAAGAAGACCATATTTAAACCATTAGTTATAGAGGATATAACCTCTCTCAAGATTGAACTGCACCACAAGAAATAACATGAAAAAGGTTGGAACAAAATAACTAACACATTGTATGCTAATTTTCACTATAAGCTTCTCCTCCACTTTGATCACCAACCACAGATCCTCATCACAAACCTTGTCCTTCATAAAAGCATTTGTAACCAAGTGCAGGTGGATGTTGTTGAGAAAAATATGCTTCAAAACATCGAGCACTCCAATTTGGTTCTTTTAGTCATTTTTAGGTGTTTTAAATTGATTTTTTCCCAATTTGATTTGCCTTCTTGGTAGGTCCTCGTCAGTATTTGTTTATGAACTAGAGCTGAAAATGGCCTTGCCAAACTTATGACTTGGAATTACAGTTGATACCCAAGGATACAAAATTTGAACATTACATGATATTACAATATAATTAAATTAATCCGAGCAAAAGATGATGTTGCAATGATATTGCATTACTCCTATAATTACATAATTGGATGACTTCGAGCAAAAGCATATAAGAAAGGTATAGTTTACTCTTAAGTATGATCATTAGGTCAAAGCCCAAGGCTACTAAATTTGGCCAATACATAAAAGTGAAAATGGAAGGAAATCCTATCCTGGCTTCCAAATGGTGCTCATTTGTCCAACCTTCAAGCTTTTTCCATTTTGTCAAGACTTCCCAAAGATTGAGAGATGTTAGCAACATCTTCTTCCAATTTGTTGAATCCTTCTTCATTGTCAAAAAGTTTTTAACTCCTCTAAAGTCCATTCTTTTAGGATGTTTCCCCTACCTTGTAATTATCTCTACTTGCAAAGGAAGCAAAGAACATTCCTTTTTTGCATTAGTTGATCCAATGATGAGTATAAAATTGCAAAACTAAAAAGTTAAAAACTACAAACACACACCATAGAACAACATCAAACAGAACAAAGAAAACTCAGCTTAGATACCAATCTAATCCAAAATCAAGATGGATATTCCACTCCTTGAACTATAAAAATGAATATAAAGAAGTGCAATCAATAAAAGGCTAATTAACTTGCTTTAGAAGTAAAACTTGCATATGGTAGTGCTAGAAATGAAGTTAACTCTTCAAGAAAGAATAGGAAGCTATTATACTCTAGGAAGAGATAAAAATAACATGTATTAAAGAACAACAAAGATTGACCTAAGGAAAACCCAACGTGGGTAAAAAACTCCAAAAGAGTGGTATCAAATAGCATCAAGCCACTATCTCCAAATGTCGATTACAAGGTTTACTTCCTCATTGAGGCCTCCATAGACAATCTTGCATTGAAAATTGGTATCCAAACACCTATAAAACCATGAGGCCACTACCCTCAAATCTCCCAATTGCACTAACACTAATACCTGCTCAGACTTCCCTCAAATGCATGGCTGCAAAACCCTTCCTACAAATCACAAAAAATGTTATAGTCTCAACTTCAATTAAAAAATGAATTTCAAAGAATCTAGATGTCCATAGAACCTTCTAGTAAGGCCCACTTCTCTGTTCTTGGCCAGTTGGAGCAGTATGAAACACTATAACCGAATAATCCATTGTTTGTACCAATCTGTACAAAAGGAGTAAAAATAAATTAAAAGCTCACAACTGTAACAAAGTTACGTCTATTTTCTATCATAAATAATTAGAATTTGATATTTTACAGAGCTCAAAAGTTTAGACTCTAAAATTTGATAATGGCAATACCATTGTTAGAGGCACACGAGGTACACAAGGTAAAGGGGCCCAAAAAAAATAAATAAGTAGAGCCTAACAATTTCAATAAAAAATAATTTGGCAAACTACATCAATAATTGCATTTTGAAAATCCATAATTTTTTGAGAAAAACAAATACAGTAAATCAAACTTGAAACAAATTGTGTTGTTTAAAACTTTAGAAATAGAAGCATAAAGTTAATATCTTGATAAAATTCTTAAGACTTCACCATTTTGTCAGTTTTTGGTCATGAAATTGAAGTAATCATGTTTTTGAAACTCTTCTCAGTTTTTGTAAAATTTAACAATCTTCATATTGAAATTGTAGATTTTTATGACTGGTTGGTTCGTCTATACCATGAGGTTCAAGATCTTTACCTTGTGGGATGCATTTGGAAGGTCACTATTAAGCCAACAGTGACCATTAAAAAACATACTATATGTAATGAATTCAGTATGAAATTCATGAGATTTCTAAAGGGACAATCACAAATTGGTTATCACATGGGACCACCTGAGGAATGGTTGCTTGCTACTTTAAAGTTCAACTACTCCATCATATTCACAGTGCATCAGGTCATGCCATCATTCAAGTTGTTATATTCACACTATGGGATACCTACGTTGGATGCCTTTAAGTCCAATGTGACAATTAAAGTTTGAACTATTATTCATGATAGTGATAATGGACAGTTACCAGTGCACAAATGGTTAACTAATTGAAATAATTTTTGAAATATTATTTGAAAAATGTTTGCAAAATATTAGTACTTTTATCTATGACTAAATTCAATTTTGAAAATATTTTTTTAATATTGTTTAAAAGTTATTATCAGTGTATAAATGTTTAACTAAGTCAAAATATTTCTTTTTCAACAACTTCAAAGTATTTGTGTTCTAATTAAATGGAAATGGTTGATGTTGATGTTATGTTTTGCTATATACAAGTTGGTATGATTTTAAGTTAATCTTTATAAAAAGTAAAATCAGATACTTACAAAGCTACCATTAATCAAAAAATTAAGTTATAAATTTGGGGAGGAATTCCACAATTTTAATATCTGCTCTTATATATGGGAATTGAAATAAACAATGATGAAAAATATAATGAAATCATATATATTACTTTTGAAATGAATGTAAATGAAGATGTAAGCATTTTTTAAGGTATCTATTTAATAATAGTTAAAAAAGCTACTAATTATTTATTAAACATAAGCATTATTATTTATTAGAATGTGTTAAAGAAAAAAGTATGTTATTGCAACTGAATTTATAATAATTATTTTCATAATTATAAAAATATTATTTAGCAATTATTACAAGTGCATTAATTTAAATTATTTTAAGTTAACAAATTGAAAGTATGTGCATCTTAATTAAATACAAATGGTTGACGTTGAAGTTATGTTTTCCTATATACAAGTTTGTATGATTTTAAGTTAATCTTTATAAAACATAAAATCAAATACTTACAAAGCTACCCTTAACAAAAACATTACGTTCTAAGATTGAGAGAAATTCGACTTAATTTTAAGTCTTATATATGGGAATTGAAATAAACAATGATGACAACATTAGACTAACTCTAATTCAAACCTAACAAAAACCTTAATTTAACCCTATATAAACTCTAACCCAAACTCTATTTTAATTGTAAACAAAATTTTACACTAACCCTATTTTAAAAGTAACACTAACCTTAACCCTAATACAAACCCTAATTAATTTTATAATATAAAATAATAATTAGCCGAGGCTTTTATGAGCTTGCCACCTAGAGCTCTAAGGCCTAAAAGTAAATTTGAACAGTTGAATTAGCCGATAGGCTCTTTATTGTGGGCTTTGCCCACCGGAAAAGTCTCACGCCTGAGAACTCTAAGGCCTGAAAATAAATTCTGAACAGTTGAAAAATCTTCCCGGCAGTTGAAACTGCTGTTCCTGCAAAATCTTTAAATTCTGAATAGTTGAAAAATCTTCCCGCAGTTGAAACTGCCGTTCCTGCAAAATCTTCTGGACAGTTAAACCACAATTAACAATTTGTGAAGACATGCATTCAATGCATTCACAACGGTTCTCTAGTTCCACCGCTTAGCCTTCTTAGAGCATTAATCTCTACTTCAGCTTAAAAAGACACTCTCAAAAAGGGCAATCTCAATATAAATCTCAGTACTGCGGCACTTAGCTTAAAAAGGGCAATTTCAATTCAAAGGCCAACCAAATTTTGTATGAGCACTGGTGGGTGCTGAGTAGAGATGGGAGGATGTCATTGTTTCTATACTTTATCCTCCCTCAATGTATGTGTACCTTATGTCACCATTACTTCTGCCAATAGATGTCTTATAACTGGGTGTTATGGGAAGCACAAGACCAAAGTTGCAGAGTTTCAAGAGGTAAATGTTATATTTTGACACGTACATTATTGTTTGATATTTCCACAGTTTATTTTAATTCATAAGAAAGCTTCTGTTAGGAAAATGTTTTCTTTAAAAAAAATTTAATTTATTATTCTTTCAATTTATATTTTATACTGTGCCATGGATTGTGGGCACTCATTTCCAAACAAGGCTCGAAACCATCACCCCAAACGGGATTTGTAATCAGGGAAAGAAAATTAGTGTCCTTCCACGCATCCATCCGGAAGCAAGTTCCAAAGTGATGATAGTCAAACTGGGTCCGTAATCAAGAAAAGAAAATTAGTGGACGTTAATGGATGCATTTGAAAACAAGGCTCAAAACCATGATACCCAACTGGATTTGCCTTCAGCTAAAGATAAGCCAATTGGGTTTGTCTTCAGGAAAGGAAAATTAAAGTCATTCCGTGAATCTTTAACGCTTAAACACCGTGATACCCAACTGGATTTGATATACATTTGCAAATAAGGCCTAAAACCTTAGTACCCAATTGGTGTCGTCTTCAGGAAAAGAAAATTGATTTCCTTATACACATTTTGCTTTGACTTGAGTTGCGCTTCGGAGAGGTTTCAGTCAGTAGATTGCTCTGCCACAATGGTCTGTAAGGAGTAGTTTGAAGTAATTCATGCCTGTATTTGGTCTCTACGTTTTGAACCCTATTATAAAACCTTATTACCTAGCTGGTATTTATTGCTCTAATTAGGGTAAATTTCCAAGAGTTTTGAATAATAAGCCCGCCGCAGGCAAAGAGAGCTTTTTAGGCAAACATAAGGAGCAAGTTCAGGTGAAGATCAACTTGCCCAGTCCCAGCTTAGATAGGCCCCCTTTCAATGTGACAGAGGAAGAGAGGATCAATTGGTTTAGAAATAATTTGTATAGCTTCAAAATCCCGCATTCAGAGAAACCGTCTGCACAATTTTCCAGCAAGGTACAGGATTTCTTCAAAAATTGTAAGCCCCAAATTCTTTATTCTCTGATGCCCTTGATATAATCTATCTCATAGTCTTGGTATCAAATAGTGCATTTCAAGAACCTCCCTAAGATAGTGCTATCAGACAGTAACAATGAGTTGCTGTTTGTGTACAGTGGACAGTGAAATGGTGGAATGGACAGTGTGGACGGTGTCAGTGAGTTGTTGTTTATGGACAGTGGTGATAGTCTATAGTTTTTTTGTGCTCAAAGTGAGAGCTCATACATTGTCAGTATACAGTGACAGAGTGTGGTGACTTGTTTAGGGTTGTATGGGTGTGTCGATTGCTATTAGGGAAGCTCCAATTCAAAGTAATTTTAGGCTACATATGCTTGTCCTTGACCTTCTTCTTCCTTTATGTGGTGATCAACATGACCTTCAAACTATCATATTTTCTGATTTACTTCTGTTCAATGTGAATAGATTGAAACAACAACTGAAGGGTGATAGGTGGGTCATCTCATTTGCCAATATTCTGTGTTGTAAGGTTTCGCCCATATTCCTCAACAACATCGTTCACAACATGACACAATTTGACCAGAATCTTGAGGTAAATTACTTGCCACAGTTTCATTAATTTTATAATTTCTGGAATGTGAATATGATTTAATTTCCTTTACATATTCAGGGCTGAAGTTGAACGCTACTCAGTTGTCAATGTATGCGATCTTTTCATTGCTTATTATTCCAATCTGAAGGGGTCTGTTTATCAAATGTCATTTCTAATCAATTTATGAATTGGGTAGCACAATTTAATGCTGCTTTCAGATTGTGTAGGGCTCAAGCAATATATGAGGATTCTATTAATGTGTTCTTGCAAATTTTTTTCAATCAAGGCATTTAAGTAGGAGTTGGACTATTCTTTCATGGATTTTTCACCCGTCACTGTGACTGCCTTTATGATTTTATACAAATGTCATTGTTTTCATTGTATCATTTCTTTCCTTTCTTATCCATCAATACTTCTTTAGATTCTTGACTCTCTCCTGTACTTGTATTAGCATTACTACAGATACCTACTCATAGTGTCCACCTCCATTACTGGACTAGCTATATGATGTTGTAGTGAATGTGCTTTGATTTTGATTTCAGATTTTCATGTTAGCTTGTTGTCACCCTAAGAAAGTCTGAAATATATAAAAGGTAAAATGTAAATGTGACCTTTTAGGTCCAAGCTTGCCAGGCCACCTATTTGGGGTACATTATCTTCCATCACAAAAGCAAAGCCTTTTCATATTACCTTCTATATGTTGCTTCAAGCTTCTTAATACCAGTCAACACACTCCATGGGATTCAATGTTATAAAATCATCCTAATGGAATCTACTAGAATTTAATAAAATGCTTAAATCAGATTCAATTTCTATTCAACAAATGCCAACTCATCAAATTCCATGCAAATACATTATTGACCTGGCGATCTTAATGGAAGACAGAATATTCAAATGCAATTATCTGCGATCTAATTTATAGACTTAGAAGAAAATGGAAAAACATTAAATAAGGGTTTACCTTGAAGGAAACAATAAACTGTGCGTATAGTTTCCATATGCATGTAGATGTTGAGGAAGGAGGTACAGGACAAATTGTTTATTTAAGATTTCAAAAGAAAATATAACTGTTTTTATATAAAATTTAAAATAACAACTAAGTCAATAACCCAAAAATCTCACTTAAAAAAGTTATAGAAAAAAAGTAATAATACCTCTGGTTCAACCTTGCGCTTGGCTGCCATATCAGTCTTGTTTCCAGCAAGCGCCATTACCAAGTTTGGGTTGCCTGCACATAAAGCTTATCCCTTAGTAATTACGATTTCCAGATAATTAGGGTTCAGATCAATTCTCAACATCCATCATAAACAAGACCAACTCTTTCCAAATATAATGATAATACCTTGCTTTAAAAGATCCTGCACCCAATTCTTTGCTCGGGTAAAAGAATCGTACATATGCAAGAATTGGGATCAAATCACCCATATTAAGTTCACTGGCAAGTTCAAATATGTCTGTAAGCATAATTGTAACATATATATGTTAACATTATCTTTGGAGAATTGTTTTGAATTGTTCTTATCATATTAAAAAAAAAATTGCAGAACACCCATGAGTACAAGTTGAACTCAGAAGCAATTAACTTGCCCCCAGACTTGCCTGCAACTCAAGCCAGGTCGGTAGCAAGTACTCAACGAGTTTGCTTGTGAATACTTGCCACATGCTCAGCATCCAGCCCAACACTGAACCATATTCTAAAACCCTGAAATCATGCTTATAAACACTGAAAAAACAGGTGTTGTTTGTCTATTTAACTGCAGTCACTGAGTTTTTGAGTTGTAGTTATTTTTAGTGTAAAGGTGTAGCAGTGTAGCCATTCTTTAGTGGGGGAGTTGCACAGTGTGCTTTTTTCTAACCCCTTTGTTGAGCACATGAATTGTAGGGAAACTGAAACACTGTTAAGCTGTCATGTCCCCTTTTTCAATACTTAGATGAGTCTGTGGTTACTTTGAGTCTTCAATTAGGAAGCAGTTGTATCTGTGTGTCTTCCAGTTGAGCAGAAACTAAATCTTTCAGTTAGAGAAGCTGAGTTGGTGATGGCATCACACCTATCAATTAGGGAAAGTTCACTACTGGAATAAATTGGCTGAATCAGATTCTGGTTAAGTCAGCTAGAATTATATTGATATTAGGTTAAATTAAAATATTCAAGATTGCATTCAATTCTGGTCGAGTCTGCTATATTTAAACTTTTTGTTATATTGGCTTATATTCTACCTGGTTTTAATTGTATCTGCTATATTACGCTTAGGCATAGATCTGGAAATTTTCTTTTGATTCTGTTTGTTGCTTCTTCATTTTTTGTTTTGACCCTCTCCCATTTTTATATATACAGTAGCAAAAATGTGAACATCAGGAATCTGCCCCTGTTTGGGGGGATTTGGTGCTTACAAAAAGTTCAGCTTTGTGCCTGAACAAAAAAGACCATGAGAACCGGTCAAGAGCACCTATCACTATTACTATTTTTTGGTGAAAACACATGTCAAGTCCTAATTGCCTTCAACATTGTATTTGTTTGCAAAAACGGACTTCAAGAAGATTACTATTTATCCTCCTACATCTTGATGACCTGTAAATTGTATGTACTATTGCAGCACTTGACCTGGCCAGTGTCCTTGTCCAGAAATTTTATGGCTTTCTCATCCTTAGCCACGTTAGTTGGGAGAGTTTGAACGGTATGTATAGCTCCATAACTTTTGTGATACGCTGTTGCTTCTTAGCTTTGTTAATTTGGAAGTATGGGAAGAAGAAAAGTAGAAGTTTGCAGACTACAGAAGCTTTTTCTTTGAATTTGGGCCTGCCTAGAATTTCACAAAAGGATATTATTGCTGCAACTAATGGACTTAGTGATGCTAACCTTTTAGGGGTTGGTAATTATGGATCAGTGTATAAAGGGGAGCTGAGTGATGGCACACTAGTTGCCATAAAGGTTCTCAATTTGCAAAATGAAGATGCTCATCAGAGTTTTGACAGGGAGTGCAGTTCTTTGGGAAGGGTTAGGCACAGGAATCTGATTGGAATTATTACTTGCTGCTCCAACCTTGATTACAAAGCTTTGATCTTCCCCTATATGCACAAGGGCAACTTGGAAGGCTGGCTATACCCTGATGGAGATGAGTGTGAACTGAGTTTGACTGAAAGACCAAGCATAGCCATTGACATAGCTCAAGCCATAACATACCTTCATCATCAATGTTTTGTACAGGTTCTGCATTGTGATTTAAAACCCAGTAATGTGATGTTGGGAGACGACATGACAACACATTTAACTGACTTCGGCATTGCAAGAATAGTCATGGCCAACTCTATGGATTCCATGACTTCCACCTCACATTTACTCAAAGGATCAATAGGCTACATTGCCCCAGGTATGTATGTTTGCTTCATTTTATTTTGTTTATAAACCTATCAGTGAATGCTGGAATGGGAAAATGAACTGAATCATTCTGCAGAGTATGGATCGGGTGCAAGGGTGTCCACCAAAGGAGATGTATTTAGCTATGGATATCGAGCTTTTGTCAGTGTAAAACGTGTTCAAGTGGCACTCGTCCACATGTCTGCCCATTGAATTTATTTGGTTACTTAATTCACAGGATATACTAATATGATTTCTGGAAAATTTGATTCAATAAGAAATGCTATCTAGACAATGTTATGCTCAAAATGCCTTGATTTCTAATTTTCCATGTGCTGACATGCAGGGGAAGATTAACATTTACCTCATTTGACAAACACCATGTTCATGTTTATATACCTCAAGCATATAACTTCAACAAAGCTACGTACAGGATGGAATCTATTCGTGAGGCTAAACTAGAATAAACATCCATCAAGTTCACTTCCTTTCATGGGTTTTGAGACGAATCATAATTTCTAGATTTTTTAGTAGCAACTTACCCAGTTTATGCTAGGACATTTCATAAAATCTAAAAGAAGATGCACCGTGTGTTTGCAAGGGAGAATCAGGGAGAATATTTTGTTGGAAAAACAATAAATGCTTTATGGATATGGTTTCAGGGGATAAAGAAAGACCTCTGAATCCCATGTTGTTGAGGTTGGCTGCAATTAGCAAAACTAGAGATTACGTAGATTATTAAATGCCCCTTGTTCCCACATGTATTCTCATTGAAGCTCATTTTTCATATATATGGAGGAAAATAAGGCCTTTCCTAGACAAGCTAATGACAACATATAATGTAGCTTCCAAAAAGGGGTCAGACTCAGACCTTTTATGAGCAGAGGGTTTAGATTTTAATGATTCAGATTTCTAGAGAGCACCATTTATAGAACATATACAGCTGTAGAGATAGTTTAATACCGCAATTTAAAGGTCAATGCTTGTTGTGAAAGAAGTTTTATTTGTTAGCAGTTTGCTTTTAGATTTTAATATTTGAGATTTCAAGAGGAGGAAATTTATGGAAAACATAAAGATGCAGAGTTCTTTTTGTACTGCAATTTAAAACTCAGCAAGCATAGATCGGCAAGTGAGGCAGTTTATACTTGATCTTTTTATAGCTATACATGATCTTTTAAGCACTTATATTTAAAAAATATTTAAATTGTAGGCAAAGGTGGTGGTGGGATTATTCAAGGATCAGCAAGTGAGGCAGTTTTGGTATCATTATTAGCTGCGAGGAGCAAGGTTCTCAAGAAATCTGGTGTATCTTCAGCTGACAAATTTGTGGTGTTTGTATCAGATCAGACACATTGTTCAATTGAAAAAGCCTGTAAAGTAAGGACTTCTTTACATTTCTTAATATGATTTATATTTTAATTTTAAAGAGTCAAAAAATCGACAATAAAATTAAATTAAACTTTTAAAAAAATCATTTTCATGAAAATATTCTTCCACAATCTTTTAAATATACAGAAATTTTAATTTTTTTTATATAAATATATATCTTAATTTAAAATTTATTTTTTTTAAATTGTATTTTAGATTGCAGGAATATGTGAAAATAATGTTAAGAGTGATAGCATTAAGTAGTTGCACAAACTATGGGCTTTCTCCAGAAAATGTGTAATATGTATTAAAAGATATTAGTGTTGGTTTACATCCAACATTTTTATGTGCCACGGTAGGTGAATTACAAAGATTTTATATGATAAGATCTTATTTCAAATTATATAATTTGATTTCAATTAAAAAATACTAATGGAAAAGTTTATGATTACAGATTGGAACGACATCATCAACAGGTGTGGATCCTTTGGAAGGACTATCCCAAATAGCTCGGGAACATGACATGCGGATGGTACTTATGGTGCTGCTGCTTGCATTTGCCCTGAGTATCAACATTATCTTGTGGGAATAAATGATGCAGATTCCTTTGTTATCAATCCTCAAAAATGGCTTTTTACTAACTATGATTGCTCTCTACTTTGGCTAAAGGTGAGATTTTTCATACATAATTGTGATTTATATGCTGTCAATACTTATGATTATTCACCATCAACAGTTCACCACCGGAAAATTGTTGGCCGTGAATTTTCCAACAGTGAATTGTTGGCGGTGAGTTTTTTGGCAGTGAATTGTTGGCGGCGAATTTGCTTGAAGCCCATAAACACACTTAATTAGGATTATTAATTTGATAAATTAGTATTATTAATAAAGTGATTTGCGATTAGTAGTTTTGTAAAATTATTAACTTACATGATGAATTATATGTTTGAATTCAGGATTCAAAATTTTTGATTGTATAAGTTTTATACTTTTTATATCAATATATTTTAATTATTTTGTTTAAATTGTATATTAGATTGCAGGAATATGTGAAAATAATGTGAGTGATAGCAACAAGTAGTTGCACAAACTATAGGCTTTCTCCAGAAAATGTTTGTGACTGCATATTAAAAGATATTAAAAGCAGTTTAAAGTCCATTGCTCTTGTGATAAAATCTTATTTCTTAGTAGTTTCCTTTTACATTACGATGTTTTAGATTTCAAGAGGACAACATTTATGGAAAATATACAGATGTAAAATTCTTTACAAAAACTATATAGATGTGGAGTTCTTTTTGTTTAGGATTTTCTCTTCTCTTTTTACTCGTTCCATTTGGGTAAATGATAAATTTATTTTGAAAAAGTATAGGGTTTGATAAGATGGGTATTGGAATTCCTCATTGAAATGCGGAATGAGATGGGTATTGGAATTCCTCAATGAAATGCGAAAGGAGGAGGTATTTCTAAAATGGGGATAGGGTTTTTATAAAATGCATGCAAAATCTGAGGGCTTGATAGATACCTTGATGTTCATAAATGAGTGTTTAACATCTAAGTTTTAGTTTTGTGGTCTAGATTGGTCTAGGAGGTCAATTATAATTGTGATTCTATATAAACTACAATCAGCATAACCATTCCACAACATTAATTCTTCAATTGCATTTGATACTTCATTTCTTTAAAAAAAATCTACATTTATCTAACTTTATTTTTATCCTTATTTAGTATCGATTAGTAATTATTTAATCTAATCACACATAACACAATCACATAATCACTTTATTCTCATCATGTGAGTAGATTTGTATTAAAGAGAAAAACTTTCAAAAAATTCACCAATGTCAGTAGATTTGCGTTAAATATCATAATATTCAAAGTTATTGAAGCTTTAACATTCAACTATAATTGATTTTTTTTATTGGGAAAAATCAAGATACAAACCTCTCATTGCACCTCAAAAAAACACACACAAAAATAAATAATAATCGGCATAATCATTGCACCTTCTTCAATTGCAACGCTAGTTAATAATACTTCTAACAAAATAATAGACACCTCGAATGTGATAACTCTCGTGTATTTTATATATTAATATTTAATATATGTATGCTAGTTTACAAGACTCAATGAAAACATCCCATTATTAAAAAAGATATATACCATCTTATTCAATAAAATCTTAAAAATAAAAGTAAAGCATGCATGTCAATTGTGAAGTCTTGCAAACTCTTTACACGCACATTAACAGCTATACAAAGATATACGACGTTATTTTCTAGTAATAACATGATGCATGAAACCATGAAGTACGAACTCTTGTAATTCATTATATGCATGTTAAAAGCTACGCCTCCCTCTTTCTATTTGTTAGAATATCCTATATTCTAGGATCTTACAATGTAGTCTCTAACGTGAACTAAACATAATACTATACATGCAGCTAACTTAAAAGGTTTGCTTGTGTTTGCCTCTTGTTCTATTAATTGTGGTAAAGACAGTAAAGTGTTCTGTTTGGCATATCCACAGCCCTCTTCTGGAATCGAATCTGTAACTCCATGGATTTCTCTCAGAATTACCAGAAGAAATAGTCAGGAAAATTTTTCTAGAATCCCCTTACATATTTCATAAGCTTAGCTGTGTATGCAAAATGTGGAAGGAAATTATACAAGCAGCGAATTATACAAAGAATAGGTTTGCCTAGAAAACTTGTATGTTTGTTGGACAAATGTGTAGAGCATAATACAATAACAATCTACGATCCATTCCGCAACGTCGCAGTGGCCAGAAGCCCTCCTATGCCGCACAAATTTCAGTTAACAGACTATGCTCACTCCATGTGTGTCGATCAAAAGTTGATTGTGATCGGTCTGCGATATGAAAATCAACCAACAAGCACCATTATGGTTTATGACTTTTTGTCTTTTACATGGAGAAAAGGAGCAGAAATTCCTATTCAGAAATTAGGCTACCATCTTGCATGTTGTGCATCACCTGAAAGACTGGTTTACGTTGTCGGAAAAACGGGAGAAGCAGCAGTTTATGATGTGGCTCAAGACAAATGGGAGCTTCTTCCTCAAATGCCAGTGGCCATAGTTTGGGCGAGGGGTTATTATATTAATAACATGTTTTATGTGATGAGTCTCCTTGGGAAGCTTAGTGACGAGACCCATCGATTCGATCCGGTGACTCAACAATGGGAAGCGATTCGGGGATTTGAGTTGCTAAGATATTCCCCGTCATCTTTTGTGGGTGATTGTAGGCATATATATGCCTTTGGCAAGCACAAAGTGGTGGAATTTGACTTCTCAAGCGAGAAATGGATAGAGGCGACCAATCTTCCCTCATATCTAAACTGGGTTGTTGGCACATATGATAGCTCGTCGCGTGAAAACATATTTTCAAAATTGGTTCTTTGTCCTAATCCTGGGAATAATCTTCGATATTGGGGGTTGGTAGTGAGAGACAGTGCAAGAACGACATGGAGTTACAATAATTATCTGGTAATGGTTGAAATTTAATTTGAATTTTCTTTCCGATACTATCATATATCGAAAGTTATTTATAAACGCTATCGCTTCATTCCTAGAATTCACATCTATATAACTGGTAATTGTATGCCTGTCAGAGCGAATTTGGTTTTTTAATATAAAATTGAGCTCATTGCTTTGTAAAGCAAAACACAGTAGTTTAAAATTTATGTTTCAAAGCTCATATATTTCTTTATAGATTCTTTTAGATTTTATTTTTATTTTGTAATTTAAGATATAAAATTATTTTTCATTTATTAATAGATAGTAATATTTTTGTTTTATTTATAAAGTTTTCAAGTCTTTTTTTTAATTTTGAAAATATTATATATTATTTCTTCAAATTCTAATTGATAATATTAATTAATGAAGAAAAGATTTTTCAAAATGGTATTATGTTACATTGTAATCATAAGGGTAAGTAT
>VDFB02107858.1:0-20546 GCA_007258455.2 Sequoia sempervirens | reverse complement strand
AAATTGTTGGTTGACAAAAGTTTTAACTTTTCATGGATTGTAGACTATTTATTTTATATAGGACCTGACCAAGTCATGATAAGATGTGTGAGGGAAGATGAGACCTATGACATTTTACATGCCTGTCATGATGAGCCATGTGGAAGGCACTTTACAACCAAGAGAACATCTATGAAAGTGCTCAATACAAGATATTATTGGCCCACACTACACAAAGATGCAGCAACCTATACTAGGAAATGTGATGGATGTCAAAGAAAGGGGAGACCAACAAGGTCTGATGAAATGCCCCTACATCCACAAGTTGTGGTAAGTCCATTTGACAAATGGGGCATGGATTTTGTTGGGCCTATTGATCCTCCATCTAATGGAAAATCATACATTTTGGTGTGTACTGATTATGTAACCAAGTGGGTGGAAGTGAAAGCAATGACATGCCCATGACAATAAAGTTGTTGAATTCCTGTATGAGCAAATTTTTACTCGGTTTGGAGTCCCAAGGGAACTTGTTATTGATCAAGGAGCTTAGTTTACATCCAACTTAATTACTGCACTAATGAATGATTACAAGATCAAGCACAAAAAGTCTAGCCCCTATCACCCTCAAGCAAATGGTTAGGCAGAGGTTACTAACAAAGAAATTGAGGCAATCCTTACAAAGACAGTCTAGTTACACACGAAGGATTGGAGTAGTCACCTACCTAAAGCAGTCTAGGCCTATAGAACAAAATGGAAAATGACTATAGGGTTTACTCCTTTTGAGTTACTCTATGGTAAGACTGCTATGTTGCCAATAGAGATTGAGCATAAAACCTTGAGGATTGCTCTCCAGCTTAATATTGATATCTATGAGGCTCAAAAGAAATGCCTCCTGTAGCTGAATGCATTGGATGAACTAAGGAAAGCTGCCTTGCAGCATACTGAAACTATCCAATAGCAAATAAAGAAATGGCATGATAATCATATTCAAACTAAGCAATTCTCTATCGGTGATTGGGCGTTGCTCTATTACTCCAGATACAAAGAAAATCAAAGTAAACTAACCACATGCTGGCTTGGTCCTTATGAAGTATAAAATGTATTTGATAATGGCTCAATGAAGTTAGCCACAATAGATCTAGTTCGATTCAAGCTACTGGTTAATGGACACCAACTTCAATTGTATCATAAGCCAGCATCTAAAGATGAGTTTCTATAGTAGTTTGTTCCAAATATGGCTATTGATCTTCCTACAGTGAAAGGCTTTAAACTTTCTCCTGTAGCATCTCTTTAAATTCCATGTAATACCCCCATGTTTTCTAATACTAATTGCTACTATTGATTTCTCTTGTGTGTAGCGTGATACTGATTTGTATTGGTGACTGATTCATCATTTTGGTGTGTGTGGTTGTGTAGTTTAATTGATAGCTACAATTGATATTTTATTATGATTTATGATACTCTATATGTAGGGTTTGGATTATTTTATTAGGTAATGCTTTCTCTCTAATGTTTTAAATGTCGATGTGATAATCGTAGGGTGATCATGTGATTTGAATTCTGTGTTATTTTATAATGCAATGGTTAGTAATTAATTATGATGCAGTAGTTTAGTATAATGTTATCTTATGATCTATTTTGTTAGAAATGTTAGTTGCTATTGACATTGTAATTGTTAGAGTAGATTAGGTGAGAGGACAGGGTAGCATCACTCGTTCACGAGTGCCCTGCTACACTGCAATTCCTTCTCACGGTAGGATGTTGATTATATATTTATATATACATGTGCTTCTTGACGTTTGCTTGGATGCAGGATTGCAGGATTAAGCCTCGATTCCACCTGCTTCGGCAGGACAGGGCGAGCAATCAATTATCCCAACGGGTAAAAATGTTGAAAAAGGGAGTAGGTCTGGAAGCGTCCCCGTCCCAAGTCCGTCGTCTGTTGTGAGTCCTGTTATGACTGTGGTTTTCGTTCTCGTTGTTTGTGTTATTTGTTTTGTTGAGGTATTCAGTTGATTTATGGTTCATGTTTATTTAATTAACGTTATTTTATAAGATGATGGATTAAAGTTGTTTAGTTGGTTGATTTAATTGTGTGTTAGTTGAATATTAAATTTAAATATATTATAAATTAAAAAGGTGATTTAATTTATTTAAAAGAGTAAATAATTATCTTTAATTAATAATGTGACAATAATTAATTTAAATAAATATTGTTGAAGATAATTAAATAATATCTTTTATTAATATTAAAATTAGCATAGATAATATCCAGATTAAATAAATTATTTTAATTACAAACTGTAGATAAATTTGTGCTTTTAAAAGCTGAAAAGGACCAATAGGAAGGGGGCTTTTTGTGAAAAGAAAGCAGAAGTGCTTTAAGGAGTTTTATTTTTGATTTATTATTGGGATGAGAAGAGGATTCTCACACACAGAACTTCTTCTACTCTGTGGTTCTGGGATCTGAGAAGGAAAAATAAAAAGAAAAATAAAAGAAAAGAATTTTGGGAGGATTGTAAATTTTTGGAAGCAAATAATCGATTGGAAGATAGACAGATTCGAAAAGAGAGCTACAGGAGGCGATCGAGAAGGATCTGTAGGAGGAATTCGAAAGGCTACAGAAGGATTTCTTCTGCAAACGAAGGACTCCAGGTTCCATAAAATTTATCATTTATTTAATTTATTTTTATTTCTGTAAAGAAAATCATGTCTGTAATATTTTAAATCAATATTTTGTTTGAAAAAGGGTTTTGTTTGGTTGTGTTATATTCTTGAATGATTTCTATTGAAAACTATATTAAATCTTCTGTAGAAAACCTTCGTTGAACCTGTTCGAAACTTTTCAATATAGGTTAGTAGTGAAAATTTATTGTTGAAGTTAAAACAAAAACCATCCTTGATAGAAGATCTGTGATTTGAAAAAACTCTTGTCTCGAATTTAAAACCCTTTGAACTCATTGGTAGGAAAACTATAGGGTAGAAATTTCGTAAATTTTGTACTACCACCATGAAATTTATCGTTGAAATGAAATTACCCCTATTGTAGATCGAATTAATTGTCCTGATTTACATTTTATCCGTGAAATCAATGTCATTATTTATGTTATAAATTCCTTTGCATATATATATATATGTGTGTGTGTGTATATATATATGTTGATATAGAAAAAATAAAATATGCCCCGTGAAAATTTATGTATTCTGATTCTTAATTTATATTATTAAAATGTGATTGAAATATATTAAAAATAATTAGATTCTTTTCCTCGAATTTGAAATATGCACCTAAATTTTTAATTAAATTTATAAAATGAAATAAAGGTTAGAAGTTATTAAAGAATTCCTTTGCTATTTATAAAAATAAATTTTAAAAAAATATATATATATAAATTTTGGGTTGGGGGTCACTGAGTGCATTCCCCATCGCCCATCTTGAGGAGTCAAGCCAGACAACAATCGGGTTTCACAAGATGTTAAAATTTAGGTCACGTTCTACAGGTCATGCATCGCTGGGTTCACACCGTGGTATCTAGTGACTAATAAAATGGCCTTTTATGATTGTTTTATTTTTTATTTTTATTTATTATTACGAATTGTTTTGTTTTATATTTGTAATTCGGTTTATATTTTATATATATATATATATTATGTAATATATATATTTATTAGATATTATTTAATATTTATATATATAATATATTATATATATTTATTTATTTATTAGGTTTATATTAAATTTAAATAAATATATATATTTGTGTACACATTAGTTTTAATGCGGTTTTCAATTGTTTATATTATCTCAATATGGTTTAATTCGAATTGATTTTTATAAAATGATTTAATAAATTGGGATTTCAATATATGTTTTAATAATTATATTTTATTTAATGTATTTATATATATATTTTGATATATATGTATTATTTAATGAAATTTATTTATTTTTATATAGTGAAATTTTAATATGTATATAATAGATTTATTAGGCAAAGGTTTAGAAGTTATAAGACAATTTTTACAAATCATAATGTTGTAGTTTAATTGGGTAAATTGAAATTAAGTTATGTGATTGTAATTAAATTGATTGGCTAAGAATAAAGGATCCAACGGTATAGTATTATCGTGTGAAGTAGAAATAAGTTGTGCTTTGAATTTAATCGAATTTTCTTGAGATGTTGATTTGCGACGTTGGTGAAGTTCATTGTGTTGTAGTCGTTGGCGTGGTTCTATGATTTGTTCACTCTCGAGATTGTTTATTTTATTTTATTTTAGTTGATGTTCTTTGAATTGGGCTTAGGTCATGAGGGAAAAACCCTAGAGTTATCTTATTCAGTTATAGGAGTCTAAGTTGTGGTTAGGACTTCCAGAGGCGTGGATTTTGTATTTGCTTTCGATCTTGTATTTTGATGTTGCCCATATGTTTTGGCTTCGGATGTGGTATTGATGTATACTTGGATCGTATCATTTATGAATGCCATTCATGAGATTTTGGGCGAGAGGGTTGTGCCTCGCGAGTGAGCCATTGTTGGTTCAGTTTTCCTTGCTGATATAATCCTGTGAGTTGGATATTTTTGTGCTAGAGTGTCTAGAGAGAGTGGCTCTAGTGGGGGCCGGCGCACAAAGGGGCTGTCAGGGTAACCCACATAGAGTTAGATTAATAAGTGATAACTTAAGTAATAAACCACGGGTGGGGATCAAACACTAATAAGATAATTGTGAAGCCTCGTCCGCCTGTTAGTGCTATCACAGACTAAAGGGGACTGAGAAGGCCGTGGTTGGCAAGGTCATTACCTTGTCCTCACGAAAGGTCAATGACTCCGCATGAGTGACCCTATGGGGCGGCGCCTTGAGATAGGTCGTCTGGAGAACCATAGATGGAAGCGGCACCTTAACTTGGATGTCTGGAGAATCCATGTAGAGATGGAGGCGGCACCTTGTAATAGGTTGTCTGGAGAATCCATGTGAAACCATGCGATGACACTCTCGTCTAACATTCTGTTTATGTTGAGTTACTGAAGTCCTCTGGAAGTGTTTTATTGATTTGTCTTTGGACATGGTTGGATGTAATAATTGATATTATGTATTGAGTTTCGACTTTGTGTCTTGAGTTCATTGAGGTTGTGATCGTGTCTGGTTGTTATGTTCTTCAGTGGTTTGTTGTGCCCTTGGATTTGCCAGTGTCTTGTTTCTATGTGGTCGTTGGTGTTGAGTTATCTTCTTGGAGTTAGTTTTGTTGTTGTTAGGCGTACTTGGTCGGGGACCCTTCCTTGTCTACTCTCAGCACGGGGGTGGTTGGGTGGAACGTGCTTCGCACCCCGTTGGGTTTCCCTTTCTTTTGCAGGTGTATTTTCATTGCAGGGCTTTTGGAAGATGTTGATGATTCAATTATTCTTATGTACCAGATAGTTGTATATACTTTAGTTGTAATGTATTTAATATTTTTATTGATGTATCGTCTCCCACGTGTGATGGGGTGACCTCGATGTAATTTGGATATGTAGTTATTGAGATGTATCTTCAGTTATTTGTATTTCATTATTATTTGGGATGTGATGTATATTCAGGCCCTGTATGTATTCAAGAATTGTCACTTGTAACAATTGGTTACGTTATGTTGTATCTATCGAAATATGCAACACTTTATATCTTTATCATCTCATGTGTTATCATATGTACTTATGTCTTGAATGTAGTTATTGTTCAATGGATATGTAAATGATGAAGTGAGAATGAATGGATTTATGTAATTGTTTAATTATGGTTTAGCATGTTATCGTGGTTATGGGTTAGAATAGTCATGTCACTTCGTGTACCCCATTGGAATAAGTGTGCCTCTTAATATATTGTTATGTTGTAATACTTAAGTAGGTTATTATATTCTTTTTAAAAAAAAATTTGTTCTGTAGTTTTAGTTCCTTTGGGGTTCGCACGGCGGGGCGTGAAAGCTTGGTATCAGAGCCCAAGTTTAAACACTGGGCGCTCTGGGATAATGTGGACCCATTAAGTTGTTAGTTGCGTAGGTAATACTCTAGGCATTGTGAGCCATAGCGTTGACCTAGGTGCTTTGTACGTTAGTTTATGTTTTCCTTCTTGGGTGATCTGATTTGGCTACCCAGAAGTTGTTGTTACGTGGTGTAGGTCCAATGGCGCAGGAAACTAGTGGAAGGGATAGGACCCTCGGTGTAGTGTACAATGCACCGATATCCTTTCTACTGGAAGAATGCATTATGGACAGTTGTGTTGCGTGTGAATTTTGTGTGTTGTGTGTGGTGGATGACAACCAGCTTTGTTGTTATGTCCACCCTTGTATGTCTTCTTGTGCTTTACCTCATCGTGCAAGCGATTGCCTGTTTGACCCGATGTGGTTTTGGAGTTGCTTTTGCGTGTTGTGTTGTATGGAATTATGGAATATGGTAATAGGAAATGAATGAATATGTGGTTAGTTATAGAGATTTGTGGCGTGTTTTCTCTGTGGTTGTTGTATGCTTAATCTTATCTATTATATATATGTATATATAGTTACTGGCTTCCAGGAGTAAGCCATATCCTAGGGGGGGAGGATGTAATACCCCCATGTTTTCTAATACTAATTGCTACTATTGATTTCTCTTGTGTGTAGCGTGATACTGATTTGTATTGGTGACTGATTCATCATTTTGGTGTGTGTGGTTGTGTAGTTTAATTGATTGCTACAATTGATATTTTATTATGATTTATGATACTCTATATGTAGGGTTTGGATTATTTTATTAGGTAATGCTTTCTCTCTAATGTTTTAAATGTCGATGTGATAATCGTAGGGTGATCATGTGATTTGAATTCTGTGTTACTTTATAATGCAAAGGTTTAGTAATTAGTTATGATGCAGTAGTTTAGTATAATGTTATCTTATGATCTATTTTGTTAGAAATGTTAGTTGCTATTGACATTGTAATTGTTAGAGTAGATTAGGTGAGAGGACAGGGTAGCATCACTCGTTCACGAGTGCCCTGCTACACTGCAATTCCTTCTCACGGTAGGATGTTGATTATATATTTATATATACATGTGCTTCTCGACGTTTGCTTGGATGCAGGATTGCAGGATTAAGTCTCGATTCCACCTGCTTCGGCAGGACAGGGCGAGCAATCAATTATCCCAACGGGTAAAAATGTTGAAAAAGGGAGTAGGTTTGGAAGCGTCCCCGTCCCAAGTCCGTCGTCTGTTGTGAGTCATGTTATGACTGTGGTTTTCATTCTCGTTGTTTGTGTAGTTTGTTTTATTGAGGTATTCAGTTGATTTATGGTTCATGTTTATTTAATTAACGTTATTTTATAAGATGATGGATTAAAGTTGTTTAGTTGTTTGATTTAATTGTGTGTTAGTTGAATATTAAATTTAAATATATTATAAATGAAAAAGGTGATTTAATTTATTTATAAGAGTAAATAATTATTTTTAATTAATAATGTTGACAATAATTAAATTAAATAATTATTGTTGAAGATAATTAAATAATAACTTTTATTAATATTAATTTAGCATAGATAATATCTGGTTTAAATAAATTATTTTAATTACAAACTGTAGATAAATTTGTGCTTTTAAAAGCTGAAAAGGACCAATAGGAAGGGGGCTTTTTGTGAAAAGAAAGCAGAAGTGCTTTAAGGAGTTTTATTTTTGATTTATTATTGGGATGAGAAGAGGATTCTCACACACAGAACTTCTTCTACTCTGTGGTTCTGGGATCTGAGAAGGAAAAATAAAAAGAAAAATAAAAGAAAAGAATTTTGGGAGGATTGTAAATTTTTGGAAGCAAATAATCGATTGGAAGATAGACAGATTCGAAAAGAGAGCTACAGGAGGCGATCGAGAAGGATCTGTAGGAGGAATTCGAAAGGCTACAGAAGGATTTCTTCTGCAAACGAAGGACTCCAGGTTCCATAAAATTTATCATTTATTTAATTTATTTTTATTTCTGTAAAGAAAATCATGTCTGTAATGTTTTAAATTAATATTTGTTTGAAAGAGGGTTTTGTTTGGTTATGTAATAATTTTGGATGATTTCTATTGAAAACTATATTAAATCTTCTGTAGAAAACTTTCGTTGAACTTGTTCGAAACTTTTCAATATAGGTTAGTAGTGAAAATTTATTGTTGAAGTTAAAACAAAAACCATCCTTGATAGAAGATCTGTGATTTGAAAACTTGTTCGAATTTAAAAACCCTTGAACTCATTGGTAGGAAAACTATAGTAGAAATTTCAGAAATTTTGCATTACCACCATGAAATTTATTGTTGAAATGGAAATTACCCTTATTGTAGATCGAATTAATTGTCTGATTTATATTTTTATCTGGTGTGAAAATCTGAATGTCATATTATTTATGTTATAAATTTTGCATATATATATATGTGTGTGTGTGTATATATATATGTTGATATAGAAAAATAAAATATGCCTGTGAAAATTTATGTATTCTGGATTTCGTACTTATATTGTACAGGATTGAAATATATTAAAATAATTAGATTCTTTTTCTGGAATTTGAAATATGCACTGAAATTTTTAATTAAATTTATAAAATGAAATAAAGGTTAGAAAAGTTATTAAAGAATTTTTATATTTATAAAAATAAATTTAAAAAAATATATATATATATAAATTTTTGGGTTGGGGGTCGGCCGAGGCCGTACCCCCACGGCCCACGGAGGCTGTTGTACGCAGCCACCGTCGGCCGCGCACAGCAGCCGAGGCTGCTGGGCGCAGCCGGCAGGATTGCGTACTGCGGCACTGTCCCCTGTGGTACGCAGTACCACAGGCGACTGTGGTACCGCGTACCACAGGCCGACGGCCTTTTATGATTGTTTTATTTTTTATTTTTATTTATTATTACGAATTGTTTTGTTTTATATTTGTAATTCGGTTTATATTTTATATATATATATATATTATGTAATATATATATTTATTAGATATTATTTAATATTTATATATATAATATATTATATATATTTATTTATTTATTAGGTTTATATTAAATTTAAATAAATATATATATTTGTGTACACATTAGTTTTAATGCGGTTTTCAATTGTTTATATTATCTCAATATGGTTTAATTCGAATTGATTTTTATAAAATGATTTAATAAATTGGGATTTCAATATATGTTTTAATAATTATATTTTATTTAATGTATTTATATATATATTTTGATATATATGTATTATTTAATGAAATTTATTTATTTTTATATAGTGAAATTTTAATATGTATATAATAGATTTATTAGGCAAAGGTTTAGAAGTTATAAGACAATTTTTACAAATCATAATGTTGTAGTTTAATTGGGTAAATTGAAATTAAGTTATGTGATTGTAATTAAATTGATTGGCTAAGAATAAAGGATCCAACGGTATAGTATTATCGTGTGAAGTAGAAATAAGTTGTGCTTTGAATTTAATCAAATTTTCTTGAGATGTTGATTTGCGACGTTGGTGAAGGTCATTGTGTTGTAGTTGTTGGCGTGGTTCTATGATTTGTTCACTCTCGAGATTGTTTATTTTATTTTATTTTAGTTGATGTTCTTTGAATTGGGTTTAGGTCATGTGGAAGAACCCTAGAATCAATGTATTCAGTTATAGGAGACTAAGTCATGTTTAGGACTTCCAGAGGCGTAGATATTGTTATTTGTGTTCGATCTTGTATTTTGATGTTGTCCATATGTTTTGGCTTCGGTTGTGGTATTGATGTATACTTGGATCGTATCGGTTATGAATGTCATACATGTGATTTTGGGCGAGAGGGTTATGCCTCACGATTGATCCATTGTTGGTTCAGTTTTCTTTGTAAATACAATCCTGTTCAGTTGGATATTCTTGTGCTAGAGTGTCTAGAGAGAGTGGCTCTAGTGGGGGCCGGCGCACAAAGGGGCTGTCAGGGTAACCCACGTAGAGTTGGATTAATAAGTGATAACTTAAGTAATAAACCACGGGTGGGAATCAAACACTAATAAGATAATTGTGAAGCCTCGTCCGCCTGTTAGTGCTATCACAGACTAAAGGGGACTGAGAAGGCCGTGGTTAGCAAGGTCATTACCTTGTCCTCACGAAAGGTCAATGACTCCGCATGAGTGACCCTATGGAGCGGCGCCTTGAGATAGGCCGTCTGGAGAACCATAGATGGAAGCGGCACCTTAACTTGGATGTCTGGAGAATCCATGTAGAGATGGAGGCGGCACCTTGTAATAGGTTGTCTGGAGAATCCATGTGAAACCATGCGATGACACTCTCGTCTAACATTCTGTTTATGTTGAGTTACTGAAGTCCTCTGGAAGTGTTTTATTGATTTGTCTTTGGACATGGTTGGATGTAATAATTGATATTATGTATTGAGTTTCGACTTTGTGTCTTGAGTTCATTGAGGTTGTGATCGTGTCTGGTTGTTATGTTCTTCAGTGGTTTGTTGTGCCCTTGGATTTGCCAGTGTCTTGTTTCTATGTGGTCGTTGGTGTTGAGTTATCTTCTTGGAGTTAGTTTTGTTGTTGTTAGGCGTACTTGGTCGGGGACCCTTCCTTGTCTACTCTCAGCACGGGGGTGGTTGGGTGGAACGTGCTTCGCACCCCGTTGGGTTTCCCTTTCTTTTGCAGGTGTATTTTCATTGCAGGGCTTTTGGAAGATGTTGATGATTCAATTATTCTTATGTACCAGATAGTTGTATATACTTTAGTTGTAATGTATTTAATATTTTTATTGATGTATCGTCTCCCACGTGTGATGGGGTGACCTCGATGTAATTTGGATATGTAGTTATTGAGATGTATCTTCAGTTATTTGTATTTCATTATTATTTGGGATGTGATGTATATTCAGGCCCTGTATGTATTCAAGAATTGTCACTTGTAACAATTGGTTACGTTATGTTGTATCTATCGAAATATGAAACACTTTATATCTTTATCATCTCATGTGTTATCATATGTACTTATGTCTTGAATGTAGTTATTGTTCAATGGATATGTAAATGATGAAGTGAGAATGAATGGATTTATGTAATTGTTTAATTATGGTTTAGCATGTTATCGTGGTTATGGGTTAGAATAGTCATGTCACTTCGTGTACCCCATTGGAATAAGTGTGCCTCTTAATATATTGTTATGTTGTAATACTTAAGTAGGTTATTATATTCTTTTTTAAAAAAAAATTTGTTCTGTAGTTTTAGTTCCTTTGGGGTTCGCACGGCGGGGCGTGACATTCCACGTTGCATGCACATAATAAAGGTTTTCTTTTCAAGGACACCACATTCTCCATTCCCATCCATCACCGCCATTCATTCTCTTTTTTTCCACATCATCCATCCTATTGTATCGCCTCATTCATTGTTTCTATTACAGCCATCATTTCATGATGCGCTGTGGTTTTCCCAGCACGTACGGGCATTAATTGAAAGGTACACGATATATTTTCTTAATCACATTATTTATTTATTTCATTTATTCAACAACTACTATGTACATATCAGTCTTTACCGCCCATTCTTCACATGTCCTTTCGCCCATGTGTGGACACATGTCAACTTTTAAGTAGGGGGTGGGGTAATCCATTTCAAATCTTTTCCTATGTCGCTGTCACAACTAATAAGATATTTTTATTTCTTTTTGTACTTTCCAAATATGGCTGCATGTTTTATCTTAAACAATATTAACTGCTTGATATGACTAGTTCCTATAATCATTACATGCAATTATCTTCCAAGTCATTCTTGGAAAAAAAGAGAAGTGACGACAGGATTGAAAGAAGTAGAAAGAAGCAGAGTAGAAAAGTTTTAGAAAATATTTGAGTTTCTGGAATCTCAACAGAGGTAATTTGCAAATATGGGTGGTCAATTGGTAAGACATGAGCTTGTATCTCATGAGCTCTTAACTCAAAATCCTCAAACAATGCAGGCGTTCAATAATTGTGGTTGGCTAAACTATTTTCTGAGGTTAGATACTTTCAATGAGGAAGTTGCTGGGGAATTTTTAAGAACTCTTTTAGAAGGGGAAGCTTCTGTATGGGGTCTAATAGTGGATGTAACAAAAGAACAAATTGCTGAAGTAACCGGGTTTCCTGCAGTAGGGGAAAATTTCTCTTCAGATGTTGTTTCTGCTAGGGCAGAATTTACAGTGCTAACTGATGGACCTTTGGAGGTCTCTCAACAAGGTTGCAAACGAGTGTCGATGCCCTTTCCATATTCAAAATATGTTGTATTTATAATCAAATATTTAACCTATGAGGGACGCTTCTCCTATTTACATTCTTACTATTTTAAGTTATTGATCCATATGAGGCATGGGTTAGCTATTAATGTCCCGAATTTCTTGTTAAATCTATTAAAAAAAAGTGGCCATGAAACCCATAGGGGAAGGGATAATTCAATTTCCCATCATGCCCTCATTAAACTGTTGATTGAGCATTCCCTAAGGGATGTGTCACCCTTTTCTTGGCAAGAATTTGTTTCCCAAAAGGGTCTGCAACTTCCTAGGCCACCTAGAACAACCCCTGTAGCATCTATTCCTACAGCCTCCACATCAAAACCCTCTACCAGAGTACAAACCAGGTCTGCTAGTAGAAGAGAAAAAGGAAAAATGAAGGTAGGAGAATCATCTAGGGTAGAACAAACCCCAGAGTCTGACCCTCATGCTCAAAGACAAGTGTCCATCTCCTGCAACACCTTCTCCTATAGCAGTTCCTCTTGTAGCAACATCTGTTGCCACCATAGTTTCTCTATCATCCTCTTCTGTTGAGTTTGAACCCTCTAAGAAAGTCATAAAGAGGAAAGCCATGAGAGTGCTTCCTGCAGTGGCCACATTTCCAAAAAGAGTTTCAGCAAGGAAACAATGTAAAGTTACCTCAACATCTGCTCAACCTGAAGTTATAATAATTTCAGAAGAGTCTGAAGAACATAGCCATGATGATTCTCAGAATATACTTGAGAATGTTTCACATAGCCCACTTGATGTTCCTGAGGAAATGCAGAATGAATCAATGGAAATTGATGAAACACAAGATGATAGTAATGTAAGGGGAATGCCAAGTCTTGATGACTTGGCTGAAGTAGCTAGAAATTTTTTGGAGGAAGTACAATCTCCTCTTGCACAACAACATGAAATCATCTTACATCAAGAGGAAGAACAACCCTTGGAAGTGGCTAATGAAGCTTCATTACCCCATGCAACTTGTCAAGCCATGGTTGTCTACAAAAAGACATTTTTGATTAAATTTTTGGAGTACTTTAAGACCACATGGAGGCCGGTCACATTTCAAACCCTGATTTTCTGCCACCTAGCCAAGACTAAAATTCAACAAAGTCTTTGGGAAGAAGAGAAGACGAAGCTAAATAGAGAAATTGAAAGACAGAAATAGGAAATCCAGGAGATGAAAAAGAAAATGGATGAAATGTTGAAAATAACTGGTAAGATTGTGGAGTGTAGGCCACCGCCTAGAGTTTATGCTCTGTGTCTCAAGGAACAATTTTTGTGGTTCCAGTTAATGAGAATTTCTAGGAATCTAGATCATATTATTCATACTGCTAGAGAATTCTATGATGCATACCAAGTGGCTTCTTATTTGCTAAAGAATTCTTTGTGTGAATTCTATTTGCATGGCTTTATAATTCCCTCTGAAATAGAATGGAATCCACTTCTGTACATTGGTGACATTCATTTGAGGTCACTTATGTCATGGGTAGCCAATGAAACCAATTATGGCAGACAACTAGAAGCCTATGAAGAAGTTGAAGGGGATGAGCCCATACCACTGTGATCAGAAAGCACAGATCCTTATACAATGTTAAAAACTTGGTTCACTATAGCATATCGGTTCAACAATAAAGCAGAAAGAGTAAAAATATTTGATATCAAAAAGCAAGTGTATGAGGAATTCAAAGGCCAACTGTACATGTTCTGGAAGCTTGCCTCTTCCAGAATTGAAATGAGATGGGAGAAATTGACTGTTCAACTCAAAAAATCTGAGCCACATAGCCCCCTAAATTTTAAAGCAACCCTTGGAAGGACAGAGAGGTACATTCAACTTGGTCTTCAAAAGAGGTTCGAATTATGGTTGCCAATAATATTTCAACCTCCAGTTTTAATGTGGCCACATTATCCCTATCGTGCTATAGATGTTAATAGGGATGCGAAGAACCTCATATATGAAAGATGGCAAGATTTTAGAAGTTTCTATTATAAATTCAGGACTATGCCAAAAATTCATACTGCTTCTACGGATTTCAGGGAAATAGCCAAGAAGCTTAATGCTGGTGGACCATCATCAGGTTAAGTAGAGGGCAGATGATGAGCTCAGGATATTCTCATAATTTAAGTATCATGATGTATTAGTAATATCTCTACTTTTATTACTAAAGGATGTTTTAACTATTTTATTAAAGGTTGTTTATCAAAAATGGGTGGTATCCTGTAGCAATATATTCCTACATTTTTACAGCTTAACATCTCCATGAGTCTTATTAATTACCCTATTTTGACTTCCTAAACGATTGATATAATATTAGCATATGGTTTCTGAATAATGGGATAGAATTAATATGTGATTAATGAATGTATCGTGTTGTTTGCCATGCATGCCTTCTTTCGCCTCTGTCGTCTTGTGCATCACAGGTTGTTGAAGGGAGCATGAGCAAGTCAAGCACAGTAGATCTCGGCCCTGTTGTAAATTCCATTTCTTGCATGACATTAAGGAAGTTGTTCCAGCGAAGACTCTTTGTCCAGGTCGTTGGGAAGAAACTAAATGATCATTTAATCTGGAAAGAGTGGAATGCTAAATCTTCTCCCTAGATCGGGTTGAACGGATATGTTTTCATTTATGAGAAGTCTATTCCTCAGTTTCAGGATATTTATGTCCGCGTCTTTCTATGTTTGAGTTAGTTAGTTAGTTGCTTTTTTTTTAAATAAGTGTTCCTCCTACGTGAGTGGGCAAGCATAATGAGCATGAAAAGCATAGCATAGAAAATATAGAAGGATAATATGTAAGAGTTAGTATGATAATAAGAGATAGATTTTTGTGTTAGTTTTCATATGAGCAGAACAATGCATACCATTATGAGTTTATGAATAAAAGCTGATGAAGTTCTGAGTTCAACTCTTGCATAGTTAGTTGATGCTTACTAAGGGGGCTGACTTAGTAAGTATCTGTAGTTAGTTAGTTAGTCATTTATTTTATGTTGATCATAAGCTAGATTTCATTCTTGAAGTTTCTGTGCAAACTCAGTCTTATATTGTTCCTACAACACTGGGAATCCATCCCTGTGTTTGTTCCTATAGCATAAGGCTAGTTCATAGTTTGTTTCTCAGTTATATTTGTTATGGTTTCTACTTTGATTAAGTGTAGAAGGCTTCACATTACATTCTTGTAGCATAAGTAGAATTACTTTCATGCATTTATTTATGGTAAATTGTGACTGTAGATAGTTCTTAGTGTACATACAGTGCCGCTCCATTTCAAGTATACGTTCCCTGGTTTGACAAGTAAATGAACGACCTTGAAAAGATATTAGTCACCTGTTGGAATGTCCAATTCCCAGGATAGGTTTTTCCATGATTTTCATATCCTTTTGTGGGTGTGACCAGGCACATTCATCACAATGTGCACATCCTTTTCCCATTCACATCTTGACAAGTGGCATCTTTCCATTGGTTGAAAGTTAGTCCCACATTGCTTCATTTTGGGAATTTCTCCATCTTGTGTTTCTATAAATAAGAGGTTTCTCTCCTCATTTGATTATCGACAATTTGAGCAAACTTATTATACTCCATTTCATCTTTAAGCATCTCCATCTTCATCTATTTTATCAAGTTCATAGCTAGGTTATCGCAGGTTTTCCCCATGGAGTTCATTTGAAGCAATCACCAAGTGGATCAATCATCACAAAATCATGAAAATCTTGCATAGGAGTTGGGAAAGGGCCAATTTACACATCAAATTGGCACCAACCCCCCCATAAGATCAAGAGTTTGCATGATTTTTTATAGGATTTGATCTATTTTTTTGTTCTTTCATTGTGTTCTTGCTTTTATTCCTATTTTGAGCATTTCTAATGGATTTTATGGGGAAATTTGTTTTTAACTTGCATTTGAATCTTCTAATGTGTTTGATTATTGTGTTTTGCAAGTACTAAGATCATGGTTCTACATTTTGATGCTAGAAGGAGGGAAAATCTCACATTTAGATCATGTTTTTATCTAATATTTCATTCTTTTTTCTACTTTTTGTGTGTCTATAGGGAACTAAACTGCTCACAGTCTAGCATCACCATATAGCATCGCTTCAAATTGTGATGCTTCATCTTTCCCACCCAAAATTCAAAAATTCAAACTCCACCACTGGGTCAATTCAGGGTCGCTGAATTTTCTAAATTCCAAACTACGCTGAAGGTAAAAAGTGTGATGCAATCACACTCTCTAGTTTTACTACAGAACACCACTAACTAACAAGTGTTTCCATTTAGCACTGCTGAAGTCCCTAAAACTGCACCGCCTATTCAAACTCCACTGCTGAAAGGAAGTAAAAAGTGCAAATTCTTTTTTTATGAGATGTGCTTTTTTAATTTTGATCATCTAGGTTATTAATTGTTTCATGTCCTATATTTTATAGTTTTGACTAGTTTTTTGTAGGATGGTCTAATCAAAGAAAAGGAGAAAACAAGGTTGAAAGAAGCATAATGACATCATTCTTTCATGATACCAAGTGTTTTTGAACACTTTAGTGTTTTTTTAACACTCTTAGAGAATTCATAACATCTCTTAAAAATTTGTTATCTTTCATATGCTTAGGGCCTACTAAATTTCTTTTGGGCTCTAGAAAGAACATTTCAATTTTTTCCTCAAAAGGGCTTAAAAAGAACTTTAGGAAAAACTCACTAGATTTGGTTTGAGGATTAAAAATTGAACAAGGCAATCTCCATATTTCAATGTTTGGTGCACTAAAAAGATTCAAAACATTGCTTTGTGGGTTTAAAATGAACAAGTGTTTCTTTGTGTTGTAATTGCTTACTCAAAGTAATACCATCAAAAGGACATATGTGCTTCTCTTGCGCCTCACAGTGATCTTGATAATCAAAAATCCTTTTATTGATCTTAAGTTGGGTAAATTAATTGCCTCCACATTTCATTTTGGGATTAAAATTGAACAAAACTTGTGAGTGTGAGTGGAGCGTATTGTGTACATTCTCTCTCTTTGTGTTGCAACAAAGATTGGTCGAGTTACGAATATTTCTTTCTTTCTTTTGTTTATCCTAGAGGGCTTTCCTTGTGGAAAAAATTAATCACCCAAGGGAATGACCCAGCTGGTAACATGCTAAAGCCAAGTGTATTTCCAGCTTGTTTATAAGTGTGGATACTAGAACAAAGGATAGTATCACGTGATTAGTTTTGAGGATAAGGGAAGCAATGGTCTCTCACCGCATGGATCAATCCCTATGAATGGAAAGTCCAAATTAAAACCCTTGTTTAGAAAAGGCCAAAATATTTGATCTATTTTTTGGTGCAAGAACGATCATTCTAAAGCTGCCCCACACTTTTACAACTTTTATTATAAAAATGGAAAGTATGCCATTGGATTTTCATGGGTATTGATGCTTGGATGCCTCGTATAAGTTATTGTCATAGAGGGGAGCTAGTGGGGTCAAGTATCTAACCATTCACTAAAAGTAGGCATACCTGGACTTGTCCAAGTGGGGACTCAACAAATAAAATCTATCATATCCATAGGGTTGTACATGTTCTTCGAACCAAAATACTTTTCTTGATCGAAAACATTGGAAAACCAAACATTCAACATGATAATCAAATTCCAAACCCTTTAGGAGGAGAAAAAATCTTTGACATCTTTGAAAAAATTCAAGTGTTATTGCTTGCCCTTGGGATTCTATCCTTAGAGGCATCTAAGTACTTGGGTTTATATCTCCATTTTCTCCTACTAAATTCAACATTAGGAAACAATTTCCTTAATTTTCTAGATTTCCACATAATGGAATTTGTGGGATGGAAGGTAATTAGGACATTAGACATATAGTTTGAAACTTAAGAAAGACATTGGATGTGGTAAAAGAAACTCATTAATCAAGGTGAAATGAATTGAACCCCACACATGTGCTTGTTTATCTTTTGTCTTATGGTCTTTTGAGCAAACATTAATCTCTTGGTTTCAAGTACTCTTAGGGAAAATCATTTTCTTCAAAACCTTGGCCTTGCAAATGAGTCCCTCTTAAGTTCATCTAGGATCAAAACCAATCATTTCATCCATCTCAAACATCAATCAAATCCCATCTCATAAAAAACTTTTGAACCATTGGAAAAAATCATCCATACTAGATTTTGGGTAAAATCCTTCAAATCAACATCAAAGTCACCTTGTTTGGATAAGTGTGTTTGGATGAATCCTTCCTCATACACCTAGTTAAATTATCATCCTATGGACAAGTTTATTCCAAGACAACATCTAACCTCTTGGATTTTAAGAGTTCATTATCAAATCAAAATAAAATCTAAATCGAAATCAAATTGAAACAAAAAATCCAAATCAAACCCAAAATCAAAAATCCAAAAGTCCTAAAGTATAGTATTCCTCCAAGGTTCCTAAAAATTTCAACACCCATATCATTCACCCCTTTCATCCTTCATATCATCATTGGTCCTCAACACCTTAGGAGTCACTTTTGCAACAAGGTCAAAACACAAGAAAAACATGGAATATAAACTTGATTCATACATCATGAGTGGTCTAAATCAACCAAACTATCAAAGCCTTACAATACAATTGATTATCAAAAATCACATTTATGCAATCCATACATGGAATCATTATCTCCTAAAAACCTTAATGGTACAAAAAATGTGAGAAAACCTTTCCCTATGGTAGATTTAAATAAAAGTCCAAACCTATAAATCTATCAACCAAGCACTCAATACATGAGTCTTCAACAAAGAAATATTATCCCACCAAATCGATACATGCCAAATGTGAATATACCAAGTACAAGTTTACCAAAAATGAACATGTCAAATCCACACATGGTAAAATTTGGGATAGATATGTTTGCAAATCATAGAAATTTTGTTCAAAGTTGAAACAAAATGTTAACGACTGCATGTATTGATCCAAGTCAAGATAACATCATGCAAAATAAAAGTTACCTAAATCAAGGAAATGTGATTCCCAACCACAACAATGTTTAATTTCAACCTATAATGTCAAATCTAAATATCCCAAATTAGAACATTTTCCAAAATCAATTCATCCATGATCCTGTACAAACACCACAAGTGTACATTCCAAATCTGCTTAAACAAAAACCAAATCAACTATATCAAGGGTGTCAGGATCAAAACTCAAGATCAAATTTTGTGAAATCAAATTGCTACACTTACCGAAATAGTTGATTCATTGCGCCAAGAGACATCTCCACCCGAAAATCAATACACTCTTCCATTGGTTAAACCATGTCATCAAAGCATTGAGTTGTGTCCACAACCACATCAAGAACAATATTTCCAATGTCAAGAGGTTAGATATCAAGATCAACAACATATACAACAAACCCAATTGCCACATCTCAAAGATCAATCACCACATCTCCAAATTCAATCACCACAAGGTCAATCTAAAGTACAAATCACTCAAGGTAACAAACAAAAATTTACACACCACTTGGGGAACCAATTGAATTGGTCATGCAACAATTGATACAAGAAAATATCATCACAATTCCCAACTATGAAAATTATCAAGAGCCCTTAGTGAAACCACCATGTTACAATGAAAATCACATTCTTTATTTTCATAAAATCAAGGGACAGACAACATCAGATTGTATTCAACTGAAAAGTTGCATCCAAGACCTTATTGATCAAAAAATAATAACTACTGGGCATAATAAATTTTCAACCACTAGTGATAGCATTGACAATCTCCCCACCATAATTGTTGAAAACAATGATCAAGATCTATCCATCAATGAGAACCTTAAGGATGTTTCTACGTCATCTGAAGATCAAAGCAACATACATCAAGAGTCACTTTTTGATCATGACAAGATTCCCTCAATAATATCTGACAATGATCTATTTGATCCTACAATCAACGATCCTTCCAGCAATGATCATTTTGAAAATATTTCTAAATCATCCAATGAATTAGAGGACATATCTCGATAATTCATTCAAAAGCATGATCAACATCATTCACCAAAGTCTAGCAATAGTCCTTTCCAAGATATATTAACATCCTTCAACCTCATGGTTGCAGATAATAAAGATCAACATTTGATCCAATTCTACTCAAAGATCAAGAGGATATTGAGCCACTTCCCATTCCTAATGAAGATATCCAAGAACCCTTTATAAATAATCCATCCTTTGAAACTTACCCATGTTAAGAACTTGATTCAAAGTATGTAAAAAGAAATTCCAACACTAATCAAGATCAAGAATTCATATCTCCAAGATACTACAATGATCTAATGGATAGACTCCTATCTATACAAGATGTCACAAATTATAATCATATCCATATAACACATATTC
>VDFB02107857.1:0-18723 GCA_007258455.2 Sequoia sempervirens | reverse complement strand
TCTCCTAAGTTGTCATTTAGTCATATTTTGCATTTGAATTCAAGCTTAATTTCACAAAAATATGAAACTATAACTCACTGTCTGAAACCAGAAGAATCAACTCAAAGATCTATAAATTCAATTTTTTTAACCATAATCTAAGACTTGATTAGGGATATTTTGCTAAATTTTTGGGCATTAAAACCTCTATTTCTATATTTTGTTCTATTATTTTTAGTTTATCAATTTTTTGTTAATTAGAATTAACCATATAAAGCTTCATTTGATAAATTTAGTGCATTTTTTGAATTCAATATTATATTTACAAGACATCATTTTCAATTTTTTACATAGCATAATCAGAAAATTATGTTGTTTGAAATCTAAAAATTTCTTTTACATATTTGCATTGCACTTTACATCTTAGGATATTTTATTGCATCTTGACTATTTTCCATTTTGGGTGCATTTCAAGTTTGTGAAACTTGTATCAGCTTCACAACTTGGTGTCCTATTAGCAATACTATCGTGAGACGTAGTTTGAGACTCATGTCATCCCATGATACACCATTCGCCATGGATCTTGGGTTTTCCAACTTTTTCAATCATAGTGTTGATATTAATCAACCCACTATGGATCATTATCTTCATACCTCATTTCCAATTACTTCCCTACCTATAACTAATGTGCATGATATTGAAGCAATGTCTTCTAATGTCAATAGAAAAATCGCAAAGCATTGTGACTTCTAAAAACATTTCTAGTAGTGTCATTCTTGATTTAGATAATGTAAGGAAAATGCTTGAAAATGAACATGGAAAAGAGATTGTGTGAATTCTAGCTCATATTGTTGATAAACATGTCCCTACCATGACTATTTATGCTCAAGCTTTGGGATACACTCAAAGCCAAGGTGGAAATTTAATTCCTCCTTCCACAACCCTTACCTCTATTCCTACCTACACTAGTACTTATGTTACTACAACCATCCATCCTACTAGCAATGCGAACACTTCCTTAGGTATTTCCACTTGGAATCCCACTAGCTTTATGCATTGAAATCTCATATCTCCTCAACCATCCCCTGTCACAAATCTACTATTCACTTTCCCTCCACATACATACACAACTCCACCTTATTCACCTCCATATCACAATACCAACAACGATCAAATCCTTAACAAAATTTTGCAAAATGTCTCAGCCCACAATAACAAATCACCACATTAAACCAAAACAACAATGGAAAACCTTCACAATACATCAAAATCAACCCATTATCCTTGGAGATATTGAGAACAAAAATGCCACAAGGTATAGAGGTTCCTAGGTTTGAGAAATATAATGAGAAAGGAAATTCTATTAGCCATGTTTCCGATTAAATGGCCTTATGTAGTGACTTCATTTTTGAAGATAAACTCTTGGCTAAGATCTTTCCTAGATCTTTGAAAGATGCTACTTTAGATTGGTTTTTCTCCCTACCAAATAATTCAATTCATTCATTCAATGAACTTATTTATGCCTTTTACAACCACTTCCAAATTCACAAGGGTCCTAAGATGACCTTAGATGATTTGATGACATCTAAACAAAAGGATGATGAAAAGGTCACTAATTTCATAGCACGATACCAAATGATTTATTCACAAATAAACATTAAGATTATTTCCAATTTGCAAGATACATTCCAAGCTAAACTAGAGATGTTAAGGTCTCCTTCCTTCACACAATTATGTATAGCCCTTCATGATTACAAAAATTTGGTTAGTAGTCATGAAGTAAAAACTCCCTCTAACCATCCTAAAAAGTATGAATCCACACCTCAAACCAACTATCAACCTTTCAAGAAAAAAAAAAGGGATTTCTATAGCTTAATCCCCCTCAATCAAATAAAATTGTTGACACCCAAGTGGTTGATATAAAGACAAAAAAACCATATGTCTTTGAGGATGGAAATAGATAGTTTACACCCCTACTTGATACCCTTCATAATATCATGTTGCAACTCTTAGAAAAGAATTTTATTTCCCTACCTCCCGTTAGAACTCTTGATCCTACTAATCCTTTACCTTCAAACTATATATCAAATTCTTATTGCCATTTTCATCGACAAAATGGACATGATACAAAAAATTGCAAGTGTTTTAAACATCTTGTGCAAGACCTTATTGATTCTAATCATATTCAAATTTGAGATTTTAATGACCAAGGTAATAAGTTATTAGCTCCTCCTAATCAAAATTTGTAAATCTTTACCAATCATATGACTAATCATAATATCTCCTTTCTCAAAGCTAGTGAAACAAAGAATGATGTGATGAATTTCAACATAGATGATGAAAAAATGAAAGACAATGAGAGCAACCTTATCGATTGAAACATACAAAATAGGTCTCTCTTTCTTCTAGGGTTTTGGACCTAAAAGGAGAGAGGTTATTTTCAATCCTTCACTCAAGAACTAACCCTTGAGATTTCAATGCAAAGGATATTTAAATCTAACAAATCGAGAGTTCTAGGAAAAGGATAACAACAAGTAAGGGTTCACCACGAAGTGTAAACTTGGAAAATGCAAGATGTTTGAAAACATAGTGTGATATGCAAAATGGCCTAGAAAATGACTTAGAAATGCAGATAAAGCAAAACAGAAAGCTATAAAATAGAAAGTGTGCACCTAGAAATGTATTGAAGACTAGAAATAGCTCTAAACTTTTGGAAATACTGATATTTAAGCCTAGTGGGACTCATTCACCATTCTGGGAAAATCAGTCTTGATTCTGGAAAACTATACTAAGTTTTGTTTTAGCCAAATGGGTATCCAAATCCACAAAGATATCTAAAAAATAGGTACAATGGCACTCAATCTACTCAATATGTATCTCCAAGTGTCTGAATCATTTTGACCTTGCAAGCAGGAAGATGACTCCAACAAGTTTGGAACCTATTCTTCAATCATCTCCAAGCGTTCAAAGCACCTAGATTTGCAATCACACAAAGAGAAAGAAAATGTTGATTGTTAGGGAATAGGGGTTTTCCTTGGTCAAACCCCTTTTAGGTAATTAAACCAAAATGATGAAATAAGATAATGAAGCATGAAACATGAAGTAATGCAATTAGAAAATTTCCATGATGATGGATCTTGAATTTCTACAACAATTGATGAATAATATTGCTCTTGTATGCCTTAGAAATGATCTTGAAAGCTATCATGATGACCTTGTGAAGACTTGAAATTCCTAACTATTGCTTGCTTGACTTGATAATATGAAAGTATGATTGAAAAATGATTTGGAAGCTTTTTTATATAGCAAAGGTACTCAAATGGCCATTATTTTGATCCGCAAGGCCGACATTCATCAAAATTCAAGTTAGAATTACAATTTTCCCGCTCAATTTTGAAAATGTCCCCAAAAGGGACTCATTCGCCACCTTAGGTGAATGGGTCCCACCTAAGGGAATCATTCACCCAACGTGGAAAATGAGTCCCACCTTGAGGTTTTTGAGGTGGGTCTTCAAGATTTCAGGGTTTTAGAATGTTTTGTTAGGATATTAGTCAAAATATGCCTCAGGATGCAAAAATAAGGGGCCTAGGGGCCTATTAATGATGATATATAAATGGTGATTAGGGCTAGGGACAGAAAGTTCAATGTGAAAAGTGTGATTAAATACACTCTACAACATTAAAATGAGGTCCACATAACCTATAAAGGCACAAGATCCAATGTTAATGTGTAAAACACATTACAAAAACTAGATTAAAAATAAGTTTTATTTACAAGACTTCTAGATTAATGTGAGAATGCAATTAAATACATTTTACAACTTTAAAATAGGGTAGAGTTAAATTAATTTAGCTTAAAATAGGCCAAAGACCTAATGTGGATGTGTAAAACACCTCACACCACAAGACCAAGGCAACATTAAGTTTAATTTATCATTAATTATTCTTGAATCAAGCAAGGTGCACTTTTTTTGACACTACATTTAGCCCCCACTTTAGTGGGAGGATGAACTTGCTTCAAACTCACACTAAAGTAGACATTCAAGATGGGTCCAATCATACCAATGTGGATGATCTAGGATATCAAAGATGATGGAGGTAGTCAAGCTCCCAGGATCCAAGATTTTAAGTCAAACTAACATAAGCGCAAAAGGACACACACAAGGTGAATGATTTGTAGAAAAACAAGATACGTGATCATGCAATGGAAATAACTAGAAGGAAGAGAAGAACAAGAATAAACAAAAATCAAAAGGTGGATCAAGCTTTAACCATTTTTCCAACACGATGTGGATCAAATATAGGTTGTTTGTCCAAAAATACATACTCACTCTGAGGTGATGGAGCTCTTGGTTGTCCATCGAGTGAGAAGCTCTAAAAGGTGAGAAAAATACACTCATGGCTAGTATACACTCACACACATGCAAGTGGCTATGGGGAAATTCATGCCTTAGATTGGGCTTCCCACTCAACCATACCAAATTTATACCTCTTTATAATGTTAATAAGGCACCACACAAAAATGATCTTTGAGCTCCATGAGGCAAGCAAGACTTCATATGCTTGAAACTCATAGACATTGTAAATGGAAAATAGTGCAAGGAATGTTCAAAGGGATTTTGCTTAGTTCATGCAAGGTCTCTTCTTAGGGAACATTGTTCCTAATGTTTCCAAGAGAGGACAAGTCAAAGAAATATCATGCTCTTGGAGGAAATAAATCCCAATGACACCACCAAGGAAAGGATGCATCGCAAGAAGAAAAAAAATCGCATAATGAAATATGAATGTCAATGTATGACCCCACTTTAAAGTGGTTGCTAACACCATTATTGTGAGCAATTTATTTAAAGTAGAAGAAGAAGATATGAGAGCTTACATGGAAAGCCCTATGCCAAGTCATATGTTTCCAATAAGCTACGTCATGAAGACAGGTGGTATGTCATATGTGAGTCAACTTAAGGCATGTTGTCCACATCCCAAGCTTTCTCTTAGATGTGCATGAAAGGCGGTCAACTAGCCAAAAGAGACAATGACAAGTGACATATGAGAACAAGGCTAACTAACCCCTTGCCCCCAGTTATTTTAGGACAAGGGTGAGCTGAATAGGATGAAAGTAACTAAGAGTCCTAAATTTGCATACAAACAAGACAAAAGAGAAATATGTTGAATGTTAGGGCATGGGGGTTTTCCTTGGTCAAACCCCATTTAGGTAATTAAACCAAAATGATGAAAGGAAGTAATGAAACATGAAAAATGGAATTGATTACCTTGCAGTGATGATTTATCTTGAAAGTCTACAACAATACATGAAGATTCAGCCCTTAAGTGCTTTAGAAAGCTAACTTGAAGACTTCTAATGAAGAAACCATAACTTTCTTGACTTGGATGAGAAGATAGAAGATGAATTAATGATGAGAGATGTAATAATAAGTTGTTAGATGTAAAATGAGGATGAAAACACTTATTTATAGAAAAAATTTCCTTAGTATCTCAATTATACCTCATCACAGGCTAACATGTAGTGAAATTAACTCAAATTTCACTTTATTTCCTGCTCAAAGGTCAAAATGGGGCCAAATAGGACTCATTTGCCACACATGGTGAATGGGTCCCACCTAGATGGGAATAATTCACCATGCATGGTGAATTGGTCCCACAAGGGCCATTCCAACAACTAAGAAGCTAAGAGATAAGAAAATAAGGTTTAAATTGCAACTTTGTCGGGTTTGATCAATTTAGGCCTTGGTATGCACAATATGGGTTATTAGGGGCCTATTAGTGATGATGTGAATGTCAAATAGGTATTGGGACACATAATTCAATGTGAAAGTGTGATTAAATACACTTTACAACACAAAAATGAGGTCCATGTAGCCTAGGAAGGCACAAGAACCAATGTGAATGTGTGAGGCACATTACAATACTAGTTTAACATTAAGTTATAAGCCTTCTAGATTGATGTAATAATATTATTAAACAAATTTTATAATGTTGAATTAGGGATAAATATGTTCATTAAGTCTAGAAAAGCGTGAAAGTCCTTTACAAGACATCATTAAAAGAATGTTATTCAATTTGCAAGGGTCCAAGATCTAGTGTGGATGCATAAAATACGTCACAACACTAGATTAAGACCTCATTAAGTCCATTTTATCATGAATTAATCCCATTTCAAGCAAAGGGTTCTTTTTGCTATGGCACATTTAGGCCCCACTTTAGTGAGAGGATGAACTTGCTTCAAACTCTCATTAAAGTAGACATTCAAGAGAGATCCACATGCAAGTCAAGCCCCCAAGATAAAAAAATATGCAAAGGAAAGATGAAAAGAAAAGGTGAAAAAGATGTACTCACTTTGGGGCCATAGAACTTTATAATGTCATATGTGGGGTGAGAAGGCCACAACATACTCACTCTCAAGACACAAAACTTTTGATTGTCCACGCGGTGAGAAATCCCAAAAAGGTAAGATACATACACTAGTTGGCATGCACTCACAAACACAAAGGTGGATATGGGGAAAATTCATTCCACTAAGTGGGCTTCCCACTCAACCATATCAAATTTCTAACTATTTATAACTTTAACAAGGCGCCACAAAGAAAAATGTTTTTCGAGTTCCATGAGGTAAGCAAAAATTCGTATGCAAGACACTCATAGACATTGTTAATGCAAAATAATATAAAGATTTTTCAAAGGGATTTTTCTTTGTTCGTGCAAGGTATCATATTAGGGAACATCATGCTCAATGTCTCCAAGAGAGGAAAAGTGAAAAATGATCTCATCTTGTTTCCAAGAGGGGACAAGAGCAAGGTCTCATCCTAGGCAACATTGTACCTAATGCTTCCAAGAGAGGAAATCGCAAGAAAAAGAAAATCACATAATGAAATGTGAGTGGTGATGTATGCCCCCACTTTAAAGTAGTTGTGAGCACCTATAATGAGAGTAATTACTTTAAAGTAGGAGAGAAGGACATGAGAGCTTACTCGAAAATCCCTATGCCAAGTCATATGTTTCTAATAAGCTACGTCATGAAAGAGAGAAGTATGTCATATGCGATCCACTTAAGGCATGTTGTCCACATCCCAGGCTTGCTCTTATGTATGCATGAAAGGTTAACAACTAGCGAAAGGAGGCAATGACAAGAGACATATGGGGAAAAGGCTATCAAACCCCTTGCCCCCACTTAGTGCAAGACAAAGGTGAGCTGAAAGGATTGAGGGGATGCATGCTAGAGTGAAAATAAATAGCAATTATAGGAATTGGATGCCCCCACATGGGGAAGTATACCAAACTCCTAAAAGTGTTGTATTTTATGACTCAAAGTGTTACATTCATTAGTGGAGTGACCATGAACTCTATGATATGTGCAATATAAAGTCTTGTCATAATATTTCTTGCTAGTTCTAGGGGGGAGGGTGATCAAGTGAGCTTAGAGGAGTCTCGACAAGATACCCTCTTGATCAAGATGAGAGGGTGGTCTTGTAGTTTGTTTCAAGGATACACCTTGCTTATTATTGGATGTCATACTTATAAAAGTTTCTCTAGATTGTGAGATTTTATTCTTTCCATTATAGGAGGATACAAAATCTAACGAATTCAAATCATGAACGTTTTGCGAGATGACATTAGCTTTAAGGAAAGGTGTAGTTGTAGGTGTGTGTTCTATGGTTGATGAAGGATGATGTTCAAGACCATTAGTTGTTAAGGATGGTTTAGGATTGTTTTGTGTGGGGTTTTTGATGTTGTGTAAGGTCATGGCGATCTTGATCACACGACAATAGCCAGGACGATGAGTTGTTTGTTGTGTGTTAAGCTCTATAGGGTTGTGAATACCTTGTTCTCAAGCACCACATCATTTTCCATTATATCCTTGTTGTTTAATGAGTTCATAAGCATTTCCATAAAGCTTCATTACTTTTGAATTGGGTGGTTTTTCGTGTTTTTGGCCTTGTCTAAAGTGGTTGAGTTGGATGATTTCAAAAGGTTATCCAAATTTTCCATTGACATGATGGTTGGTTGTTTTTTCTCATATTTCTTTTGTGTGACTATGTATTCGCCCATAAATGATGGTGTGAAGTCTAAGGATCCCCAATCATCACTGAATAATTTAGATGGCCATTTCTCATTGTTATGTTCAATTTCTAGAGGGACGATATTGGATGTTGGAATCAAAGTTTTTAGAGGACTTGTAACCCCTTTTTCAAGGTGCAAGAAACTTTTAGGCTCGAGATCAATTTCAACTTGATAGATATGATTTTTATGGACATATTTCATGATACGATGAAGGTTCAAAGGCACTGCATTCATCTCATGAATCCATGGTTAGCCTAAAAGAAGATTATATGAAAGATCATAAGGCATGACATGGATAGGATTTCGCAAAGTAGCCACCCCAACCATAATAGGTAAAGTAATTACACCGAGCAGTTGCTTTGTTGTATTATCAAATCCTCAAATAAAGATAATATCATGTATGATTTGTGACCTATCAACTTTTAATCGATCAAGGAGACTCAGACTACACACATTGAGGGAAAAACCATTATCTATGAGAGTGTGTTTGATACTTGTGTGATTGAATCGAGCAATTATCATAAAGGAATCATGTTGTTTACACAACTCCAAAGGAGGGAGTTCATGTTGATGGAAGGTGATGTCAAGATTATTTTTGTGGATGAGAGTTGTCACATCATTCAGAGTGTTACCAAGAGGAATTGTGATTTGTTTTAAGGTTGTTTGAAGAATGTTGTAATTTGGTGAGTTTTGAAGTAAATACCAAAGGGAAATCTTTGTAGGAGTATTCTTTAATTGTTCAACAAGATCATAATCCTTTGTGTGTGGGAGGTAATGAGGAGCACTAGGCGGATTGGGTAAGGGTAAAGAAGGTGGGGTTGGTTGTGGTGATTATGAATTATTTTGAGTGTTATATGTATGAGCAATGATATTATAACTCAGTTTCTGCAATACATTAGTTTGAGGTGGTAAGAGGGTGTAGTGAGGTTTATTGGAAGGATGAAACAGATGCGAAGGTGGGTAAAGGGTGTAGTGAGGTTGAATATTGTTAACATCCAGTAACAAGTGAGATTCTTCATTGTCTTTGAAGGGAATGTTATCTTTGTCTTGGGTCACAATATCCTCCCTAGAAGGAGATTTCTTAGGAGAAAAACAAACCATATGTTCATGACAATTAAGGTTTGGTTCATCCAAAATAACTTCATCACCACTAAGGGAGTTATTAATGGTTGAATGTGTTGGATTATTGATAGTGGGGGGATTAGGGGAAGATTGTATTTTATTGTTGGTTGTTTCTAAGGTCACATTCTCTTGTTCCACATTATCTATCCTACTAGGAGGGCTTGTAATGTGTTCATCCAAGTTTGAGGTTTGCAAGATAGCTTCATCACAAGTGGGAAATGCATCAAGAGAAGGACCATTATGATTGTTAAACAGATTTTCCCAAATGGGAGGAGCATTAGGGAAGGGGGGATCAAGGGTTTCGTGATTCTTAATAGGGATGTCTTCTAACATCAAACTATCCTCTTTACATTGACGAGGGATATTAGGAGATGGGCAAGTATGATTGTCATGACCATGGAGACTTGGTAAGGTGATGTTTAGGAATGTGTCTATGATCTCATGTTCTTGTTGTCTAACATCGTCCAAAGGGGAATAGGGAGATGGACAATCAAGACTCTCAAGGCTTATAACTTCTTGCACCGAGATACCCTCATCACTAATAGGAGAGGTATTGGGAGAAGAACAAGTATGATTGTTATGATTGTCAACACTATCATCCACACCAATGGGAAATGTAAGATTAAGGATTGTACCAATGGTTTGATCATGGTTCTTAAAGTCCTCATTGTGGTAATCAAAATTGAATTAATAAGAGGGAATTTTGTACTTATATAATCCACTATTAATGAAATCAAAGCCACATCTTTTGAAATAAAACATGTTATGATGAAAAAAGAAAGAAAGTACAATGCAATGACTAAAGAAGAAATGCAATTTTTAGTAAGCTAATTTTTTGGTTACATAATGCAACTAGCTGAAATGAAATGTTATGAGTGAAATTAAACAATGCATGAAAGGAGCTAATTAATACTAAATTTTATGAAATGCATGCTACAGAAATGTAATTAACTGATATATATAGGTTAAGGACCAAACATAACCCTAATTTTTTTTTTTTGAGTTCTATAAAATATTGTTTCAGGGGTCAGAATGGATTAATTCGCCCAAGGTGGCGAATGAGTCCCAATATGGACTTTTTTGAAAAAAATTCAGATATTTGTGACTGATTTTTATGTTTTCAAAATGCTATGATGCAGGTCTAAATGAAAAAATGTAGAATTTTTAGAACCTTTCAATGATTAAAGATGCAAAAAAGGCAACCTATTATGCACTTTTACACATTCAAAAATGAAACCCTATAATGTAAGCTAACTAATGCAAAAGGAAGTGTAAGTTAATTTAGGATGACCTAATGGACTCCAAAATTAGAAAATAAGGAATTCAAATAATAGGTTCACCAAAACGAAATGAAGGATTTTGGTACCCTATTAGACACTTACTCTTCTAGGATCTTTCACCTAAAAGAGAAGGAATAGGGTTCAAAATGCACAATGTTTCACTCAAGATTAATGTAAGGATGGATGGGATATTGATGTGAAATGTGTGTGGATGTGTTGGAATGCTTACAAGTGAAAATAAATGAATGTAAACTAATCTAATGTAAGATGCTGGAAAACACAATGTTGATTGCAAATATGAACTAGAAACTTAGACAAATGAAAACAAAAATTGATGAAACTGAACAGAGTGCACCTAGACGTAGATTGATGTTACTGGAAGGTTCTATAATTTTCCTAAAATAACTACTAATGGATACTGGGATTGATTCACCATAGATGGCGAATTTGTCCTACTTCTTATGAAAATTTTCAAAAATAGGTTTCTGACTACTAAGAGTTGAACTTGGGGGTAAGTGCACCAAGATGGTCACACTTTTGTGGCCAAAAAAGAAAAAAAAGCTCAAAACGCATTCGCGTTATAACGCGAACGCGTTTTGAGCTTTTAAAAGCAAAAAAAAAAGCAAACTCAAAATCATTTCTCATTTCCTTTTTGCTGTGTTTTAGCTCCGCCCGCGGCCAAAAACCCTGTCATACGCGCTCGCGTTTTTGGAGAGGTCAAAATACATCAAGAGCAATTGGATTTCTTCACAAATATGGCGCCACGACGATGAAAAGATGCAAGAGGTAAGTATTGTTTGGTATTTGTTTTGAATTTGTTAGTTTTAAATTGATTTTGTTTGTTTTAGTTTAGAAATGAATGTTTTTTTTTTTTAATTTGTAGGAAATTGTCAACAAGAGGAGGAAAATCCTCAACCAAATCAACCTCAACCACAAAATCAACCTCCCCCACCATTCTCTCAATACCCTCCTGGCACTCAAGAAAATTTGAGGAGTGAAATTGAAAACAATAGAAAAGAAGTTGAGGATCTTATTAGTAGGTTGAGTGATCAAAATTCTTCAACCATAGAAAGGATACATCTAGCAGATTCATTGAAGGATTTGTTAAAAAATGTGGATGCAATTACCCAACAAATATCTGGATGGAAAAATAGGAGGCAAACATCGAGGGCATATTATGTAGATAAATTATCATATAAACAAGTTAAAGATTTAAAGATTACTAAAGGCCATTTGTGCTCTCTATTCACGACCCTAGAACAAATCAAAATCTCACCCTCAATGCAAAGAGGTTTCCTATCCATTGGTGCCACCACCTAGAGATTAGGAACCGTTTTTATGACAGATGGTATATGGTCTTTGATTACCCAATCGGCAATAACTATGAAGTCCCCCAATTTTTCTTAGGAAATTATACGTGAGTTTGTATTGAACCAAATCCAAATTATTTTGATATGGAGTTTCAGGGGAGGGGTGGGGGGTCAGCATAGGATAGGCCCAGTGCACATCCCCGATCCTACACGAGCAGGGGAGATTAACCTCTCGCTAGGGTCACTGCGGAGAAAATTCAGATGCCTGAGGCTGCAAAGGAGAGTGCTGATGTAGAGATTCTGCGATCACATCCTTGACTCCTGAGTGTCATCCACTACACTAGCCCCATTGTACAGCGCAATCCAGGGGAGTCTTCAGGTGGTGGCCTTCGAGGCCATGTGTGTCGATCTTGTGGAGCCACTTGTTCGTATGACCCTACCGGCCCTCAGGAGGGTGCTACACAGGATCCATATGCTTCTACGCAGCCTGATCCATATGCATCTACGAGGATGGAGAGGGCAGCTGACATTCTGCATGATGCATATGGTATTGACAATCAGGTAAAATTGAACATGTTCACGGAATTTAGTTTATTAAATTTTAATTGTCATGCAAGATTAACTAATTTAGTTTTATTATTTTAATAAAATTGTAGGGTCACAAGGTTGACCCCGGCACACCACCAATCTACTTCATTTTGGCAAAGACACCTATCAAAGGGTATGTAAAGTTAAGAACAATTATAAATTGATTACATATGTTAATAGCATTTTTACTAATGGTATTTTAATATGTGATTTTGGATGTTGAACAGGGTGTTGTTGGAGGTTTCAAGGAAACACCTCTGAGTGCAAGTAGATTTGATCAAACTTTCACCGAGGTAATATAGAATAAATAGAACTTAAAGTTAATGAATTCTAAGTTTAATCTAAATTTGTGTATATATAGTCATAAGAGTATATGGGTTCACTAGGTTATTATTTGAAATCTTTTAAGAATGGTCCTACCATGATTGTTTGTCTTAGAATTCCTACACTAGCAAGCTATATATAATAAAAATTCAACATGGAACTGACAAAGGTAGAGCTACATTCTACTCCATCCTATATAATTTTTTGTGATGTCAACGTAACCAAGAATAAGACGATGGATGTCCTACATGATGTCAATGTAACCAAAAATAAAATTTCTATCCTCGAGCCTATCTATCAGCTAAGACTCCTTCAATATCTCCTAGACACTTGGAGATGCTTAAGACTAGGTCAAAATAATTCTATATTCTCTTCATTTGTTGCATAGCTCATCAAGTTTCCTATATGTTCTCTTTAACTAATCATGATTGTAATGGAAAGAAGTTATAATTACTCATTAAACTCTCAACTATTGAGCCTCCTCAAACTTTCCCATAGGACGTGGAAAAATGCTTAGAAATGATTAAATTCCCTAATAGGGTGTGGGAGATCTTTTAGGAAAACATTTGACACTAATTTTATCCATTGAACTCTTCTTCATTCTTATATATTCCTCAAATATACCTTGTAATACCCCTATCATACCTAAATCTACTACATTCATGTTCTTGTTAGCTAGCATGTAGGTGATATAGTATGGTCCGTGAATTTTTATGTCTTCTTTTTTCATTTTTCTATACAGTCCTCTTTTATCTCACTACTAGGTCCTCACATAAAAAGAAAAGAAAAACATTACTTCTTTTTCTCATCTAAGGCCCCTAAGGTTTTAAACCCCTTAGATGCAAGGATTCAAAGCACATCAACTATGTGGTACAAATGACTAAATCCCAAAGATGATTTGTAGCAATGAAAGAGTTTGGAAAGGTAGAGAGAGCTACACTGGTGACTCAGGAGAAATTTCAGCTTTCAAAAAAATAGTCAATTAGGCTGGCAGACATGTGGATCAGACCAGCATTTGGTAGAAGATGAAGAAAGATGACTGGAACTCTCGAGGCCCACCATACTAGATTTCAGTATTCAACCATGAGAGAGCAAAAGAGAGTTGGATATCATGTATCAAAACATTAAGCATGCATTCTTCCAGCCAATGGATATATTATCACTTCATTCTTCTTACTAGTATAACCATATCACTTCACAGGAACCATGAAGACTAAGGGATGTCCAAATATGTGGAGGTAATGGATGTGGTCCAAACTTTAGGAGGGGCAAGAAGGTCAATGCATGATCTTGATGAATGATAGAAGAGGGGTTGGTCAGACAAACCAGGCACCTAGTCATATAGGACCTATAGGTTAGATTGGTGAAGCAAAGCACCAAGCAGGTCTTACAAGGAAAGGCCTAGAGCATGTACATACAAGGAAAGGCTCCTGCCTGCTTGCTCCTCTTCCTCTGTTTGAACCTCCTTGAGGTCCTCTACCCTGCTATGTCCACCCTTCTGTAGATGTTTCACTGCCTATGAGTTTTGACTCTCCCTTGGTTTCTTTGGTCATCAGCTTCACCCTTGGTAGCCACCATGCTGTCCCTCTTGATCTCTTCCCTTTGCCTTTGCCCCAGAAGTCCGGGATCTTGCTTCCTCTTACCCTCTCTTCAAATCTTTCTTTAATGCCAATTGATAACATTGGTGCACTATTTTGGGGCTTAAGAGAACCATATCCTCTTGAATGTTCCACTTCAAACCGTTGAGATACCTTGCCAACTTGATACTTTCATCCTCTGTGACATTTGACCTCATGCAAAGTCTTTGAAACTCCTCAGTATAAGAACTCATCTCCCCGGGACCTTTGCCCTAAACTCTGGCTCCTCTTATGCAACCTAATTTCATATTCCTTTGTGGGTAGGTATGCTTCTTTTCACCTTGGCAACCATTCCCTTCCAAGTAGAGATAGGTTGCTTGCCTCCCTCTCTATATCATCTAAATGAATTTCCACCAAGTTAAGGTAGAACCCTTAGTCTCTTGATTTAGCCACCTTTACCTTTTTGTGCTTCAAAGGACTCCATCACACTCAAATGGTTTTCCACCTCTATCCAATCCATAACTAAATCAGCCTCCATCTTTCCACTAAACAATACCTTCAAGTGTTTTTCCACTCAAAGCCTTCAATGCTTTCAAGCAAGAAGGGATCCTCCTTCAATATAGGGTCAGTTCCTCGTGATTCTATCCTCCTTTGCAACCTCTCTTTGCTATTCTTCCATCAAACTGCATAACATTCAGTGCTTGCTCAAGTTGGTCTAACTTTTCTCTCAATACCCTATTGTCTTCGTCTATTTCTTCAACCCTCTTGGCCAACTCAGCATTTGTCAACATGATGCTAGAACCACTAGACTCTTTCTCTGACATACAAGATCAATCCCAAATCTTTTGCTTGCTCTGATACCAATCTGATAGGGAGAGGGGTTGGAGGAATCAATCACTGATTCTTGCTCTAGGCCTTTCCTTGTAAGACATCCTTGGTGCTTTGCTTCACCAATCTAACCTATAGGTCCCACTATGACTAGGTGCCCCCGGGTTTGTCCGGACTAACCCCTTCTATCACAACCTGAACCACCAAGCCACCTTGGTTCATTGCCACAACTCTTCCTTAGCCTTTACACTATACTAAAGACCAATCTTCCTCAACACTCCATCAACTCTGGGTGGGTAGTGATAAGTCTTAAAAGGCTTCAAACTATCCTCCAAAGGTGTTTGAACAACCTCCAAGACTTCAACTTCCCATCGCCCTCACCAATCCTTTAGCTAGGGTTTGAAAGGCTAGTAGCCCTTGAGCCCCTATTAGGTCTCCTTCACCTACAAAACAGGTTAGAACTCACAAATCTCAAAAGGACTTCCCACTCTTTTTCCAAGGTTCTTGGTTCACATGGACAACACTCCAAGATTCTTGAGGTCTCAGCCTTCCAATCGGGTCTGCATAAAGCTCAAACATGAAATGGAGCAAAACTAGGTTTTAAGCCTTCACTTGATAGTTAGCAAACTTCCAATTTGTTTACACACCAAATGGAGAGATGGAGCCTCCTCCTTCATGTAGTAACAAGGTAAATACACATGCTCCTTACTATCCATTCCTTTAGATGGCGATTCAAAGCACATCAACCATGTGGGCTTAATTTATATCATAAGTTGTACCATGATGTTCACTATGCATTCCTTTACTCTTTCGATTGTCAAATGTGCCACTGACTTGTCATTGATCACCATCATATTCTCCTTTCATGATTATTTTCTCTATCATCTTTGGTATAAACACTTGACTATTATATTTAACTCAAGTGAGGAATCTTAAAAATCATAATGATAGGCCAAAGAAAGAATATTCAGTCTTTTCATGGTAAAAGGAGACCTTAATTTAATCACTGTCATCCTCAAAAGGTTAATTCCATTGTCAAACATTTATTGCATATCTTAAACTATGGCAAGCGCTTAATAAGGGTTTTGAAGAATAGGCCCTTGACAAGTTAGCTCCATCATTTTTTATTGTTGCTATATCTTTATTTAGCTCTTACTCCATTCCTTGCAACAGTGATACTTGGATTTGTCATACTTAACTCAGTTGGCTACTATCAAAGCTCCTTTTGACTAGATCATCTCTTCTTCTCATATTGGTTGTCATATTTTACATTGTGTTTTGACACTTTTTCACTTCAAATTTGTCCTAAAGGGTCTTTTGTTTTTCAATGTGATTGTTCCAGGTTATTGCTTTTAAAAATTGATAATCATATTGTTGGTTATATCAGACATACATCATTCAAACTCAAAGCATTACTCAAAATTCGAAGTACAACTATTTTGTGATTGGAATAATTTGTTTTTTTTATTTTCAGATGTTGGTGAGAAACAACCCAAAATGTAACAAGGGCAATGGATATCAATGTTTCTATTGCAATACAATCCTCGATGGCTCTGATAGGGGAGGTATGAGGCAAATTAATAAATTTCAATTTACATTCGTTGTTATAGATGAACTAGTTCTAGTGAAAAATCAAACCATTATTGATTCGTAGTTTAATTTCTATTCGGATGGTTTATACAGGGCTCGAGCACACCTGAGCATCGGCGTGCAAATATTTCCCTCGAGGAGCATGATCGTCAGATGGCTATAAGTGATTAAATTTTGTTAAATATATTAATTTTTATAATGTAATTTCTATATATTAATGTCTTTACTTCTTATTGTAATAGTTGAAACTTGACTAGGAGCTAAACACTAGGAGGAGCAGTAGGAGCACTCCTCAACAGAAACGGGTGACAGATTTATCGCCATCGGGTCGGCCAAGAAAGGGAAAGAAAATTGTATTTGAACTAGAGCATGGAGAGAAATGATTTTTGAATGTAGAGCCCTTTGTTGTATGCCTACATGGCACTTTTCTACATATTTTGTATTCGATATGTTTGACATTGTATGCCTATATGGCATTCTCATAAGCCTATATGGCTTTTTTGTAACTATATTTTATACTTATATTGACATATATTGATGTACATGCATACATGGCTATTTGATTAATACAAATCTTTTTTATTGATGGTGTCCATATTTGCATTATAAATTAATGGGTCAATAGATATGAGTTACATGTATTCAAGTGTATACTTTACAACTTACGCACATATACTTTTGACTTATGTTGAAACATCGAAAAGTGTGAAAATTTGTGTTTGGAAGTCAAACGTAGTTGGAATTTTGCAATTCTCGGTTCTTGCATACTGATCTTATGGACTTATTCCTTCCTAGCACATGTCGTGAATATTTCCTCTCATTTGGTGTAAGACAAATTCTCTATTTTGAGTTTCAATCGCTTTCTTTATTTTTGCCTTCCACACAGAAAAATGTTCACACTGTCAGCTTTGATCATCGATTAATAATGGTCATTGTAAACACTTGACATTTTATGTTTTGAACTTTTAATTTATAATTTTGTAGTTTATATTCATAACATTGATTAAATTGCATTGCACATCTTTCAAACTCAAAGCATTGCTTCACATTGTATAACTAATAGCTAGATGCTGATAGATGACAAAATTTCAATTACAATATAGTTTTTACAAAGTCAACCTAAGCAGTTATGCAATTACTTAACATTGCATAACTAATAACTAGGAGCAGCTGCCAATTGCATTTGCTTGTCATGGCATTCTATGAGACCACATTTCTTTGAGGCATTTTTTCAAATAATTCACTGCCTTGTCTATACTACCACATTTTTGATACATGCCTACCAAAGCATTTTGTCAAATAGTTCACTGCCTTGTTGCTATGGCTGAAAGCCTAAAACAAGTGCTTTCGAACAAGCTATGGATGCTTGGAAAAAATATATCAAAAGCATAATAGTAAGCAATATCATAGATAAGGTAGTGAACTCTTTGAAAATGTTGAAGAAATGAGGTCTCATGACCTAATGGAATGCTATGACAATAAAAAATATTTGATTGTCATGGCATTCCATCACCATGAGACCTCATTTCTTTGAGGCATTTTTTCAAAGAGTTCACTGCTTTGTCTATGCTAACACATTTTTCATACATGTCTATCAAAGCATTTTATCAAATACCATTGCCTTGCTATGGCTGTTTCCAAAATGCAGTTTTTCAAACAAGCTATGGATGCTTACAAAAAATCTATCAAAGCATAATAGTGCTAGCCAGCATAGACAAGGGAATGAACTATTTGAAAAATGCGCCAAAGAAATGTGGTCTCATGGTGGTGGGAATATCAAACAATTCGGCTCTTGTTGGTATGGTTGAAAGCCTAAAATAGGTGCTTCCCAAAAGCTACATGGATGCTTCAAAAATCTATCAAAGCATACTCAATAAGCACAGCATAGAAAAAGGCAGCAAACTATCAAAAAGCCTCAAAGAAATGTGGTCCAATGGTGATGGAATGCCATGATTAATCCATAGCAATTTGCTTGTCATATGGCATTCGGGCTGTGCCATTCCATCACCATGAAACCGTGATTTCTTTGAGGCAATTTTTCAAGTTGTTCACT
>VDFB02107855.1:0-56497 GCA_007258455.2 Sequoia sempervirens | reverse complement strand
CTTTTACTATCTCCTAGCACGGGGGCTGGGCCTATGGGTAACACATGGCTGGGTGGCATGCACCTTGCACTATTGGGATTTCTCTTCCTATTCATGTTGGCGAGATCTTCTAGTTTGAGGAGCTCGTGTGTTTCTATGAATCTGTACTTCTCTTATATTCAGTGTAACTATGGGACACTATGTATTTGTATTCCTCATTTGTAATCGAGGGGGATCCATGTGTTTTGTAATTGTAACATTATGTATGATCTATTATTTATTGGACTAAATGGTATATATTGTTTTATATGGTGTTATATCTGTGGAAATATGTTGATTACATTTCCATGTGTTTAATTTATTATGCAATGGATTAATGCTTTGATGTATGTAGTTTATCATGAGTTAATTTCATATGCTATGGATAGATTAATTTTGTAAGTTTTGGGATTCATTTGTAGACACGTTGTGTGGCCTAGAGGATGTATGTGTTAGAGTCAATTACTTTACTTGTTATTGTTACTCTTTTAAGAAAAAAAAAATTATTTGCACTTTCGCAGTGTTGCATCGTCCTCTAGGTTGTGGGGCAGGGTTTTACATAGGGGGTAGCTCTCAATAGGGGTCAAAACCCAAAGTGGTGTCTAGGGTAACCCATTTGGGAGTTTCTTAATTCAATGATAACCTTAATGAATTGGGGGAATGGGTAATTTTTACACAAACAAGATAAAAGATGCCTCGCCCATGCCTGTAGTGCTCGTTTAGGCTAAGGATGGGTTGAGAAGGCTTGGTTGGCACAATAAAATTCCTTTTCCTCATGAAAGGAATGTTGGTTTTGCATGTGTCACCCTATGGGGTTGAGACCTAGTGAGAGGTTGCTAGGGTAACCATAAATGGGGGTCAGGATCTAGTGAGAGAGTGCCAGGGTAACCCATGTTAGGACCATATGATGACACTCTTCCCTATTGTAGTCTAGCATTCCCTAGTTATGTTACCCCCTTTTGTTGTATGTGTGCCTCTAGAAGTGAAGTCTTTGTTGTAAGAAATTTATGTGTCTATATGATGTTCATGTTGTTGCAGTGTTGTGTTGGAGCCATGTTTAGCCTTGTCTATGGTTTCATGTTCTCTTCTTCATTGTTTGTTTGTAGTGAGACCTTATATTATCTCCTAGCACAGGGGTTGGACCTTAGGGTTCCAAATGGTCAGGAGATTGGTTTTTTTTCCTCCATTGGGTTTTCCTTGCTTTTGATCATGTGCGTGAAGGATGTACCTCATATAGTAGGTTCCATATCTTGTTACAGTTCAAGGAGATAGTATCATATGTTCATGTACTAGTCTTCTATATCAATTGAATCATGCACTGTAATCTTGATGTATACTTCCCAAGGTACTCGGGAAGCATTATTGTAAAAAATGTAAAAATGTAATAATTATTGTGTACCCTCATGTAAGGGAATTTGTATATGTACTTGTAGATTTATATATGTGGATTTTTGATGATTACTTATCTAATTTTATAATATAGAAATGTATGTGTTTATTAATTTAATGTAATGGATTTAGAATGAACTCTTGTTGTTAGTTAACTCATGATATATATGTTTAGATCTTTCTAATAGTATGTTATTAATGCTTTCATTGAACCTTAGAGGACTTAGCTTAGCTTATATGATATGTGTAGATATGATTTAAATTTCTTTGTTATTTCTTTTTGAAAACAAAAAATTGTACCATTATTGTAGTTAATTTTGTTGTCCTGTAGGGTTCATTAGCAGGGCTTTACACTTGGTATTAGAGCCCAAGTTCTAACACTAGGTACTCTAGTTAGTATGATCCCATTATGTTGTCCTAATTCTTAGAATCTTGAGCTTATGTTTTTCTCTATTGTCATCTTCACCTACTAATCTGAGACTTGTCTTTCGGTGGTGCTATGTAGGAAGATTCCTAGAGGTTGAGATCAAGGTAGGGGTCATTGTAGAAGTTGAGGTGGTGGTTTTGGGGCTAACCGCCAAAACACCCCTTCTCAGAGTTTCCATGAGAGTGATCGTGAGGAACACCAGGGCCCTCAGAATGTTCATGGAAACAATGGTTAGAATCGTGGCCAATCAGAGTTAGAGGGAGCTCAGGTGCATACTTTACTTGAGGAGATTCTTTCTTGATTAGGCCCTAGACAAGAGGATAATCAACAAGTGGCTAGGTAAAGAGAAAGGCCTCCTAGAAGGAGAGATGTCACAGTTATAGTAGGTCATATGAGGGATCTCTTGAGGGAACGTTCTCCTACCTTCAATAGTTCTAGTGGTGGTTTGGAGGCTGAGACTTGGTTGATTGGTGTTCAGATTGGTAGCATGCCTCTAGCAGCCTTTAGTTTCTAAGGTGATCAATCTCAAGTAGTGTATTCCTCTAGGATCCATCATGCATCTAGTAAGGTTGGACAACAACATCAGTGTCCCTAGTCAAAACCTGAGAACCCTCAGTCTCAACAAGGTGTTCATTTTTTGGTCTAAGAAAATCTATAGTTGGCAATGAGCCAAGCGTTATTGTCCTAGCCAGTCAGCTCAAAGAACATAGACTATAACCAATAGAGGTAATTTTCAACAGTCTAGTGCACTCCCAGGAGGTAGAGGACGTGGAAGTGGTATAGGTTTTTTTCTTGCGGCCAACAAGGCCACATAACTAGAGTGTCCTCAGAAGAGCACACTAGAATTCAATCAAAGGCCAACAACCTCAAAGCTGATAGTGGGTGATGCAGGTAGGTCTCATAGAGTGGTTGCAGTGGTTGATAATCTCTAGGTAGAGCATCAGGGCACAGTTGTGCAAACTACAAGTAGAGAATAGGTAGCTAACTTGGGAGCCCATGGGAATTCAACAGCAAAGGAGACTCACCCTCAGGAGTCGAGACATTGAGAAGGTGAGGCTCCAGTGGGATCCTAATGATAAGTTTTTAGCCACTTGGGAGGATGCATCCAAGATGAAAAAGTTATACCCTTACTTGTTTTTAAGCTTGGACAGGAGTAAGCCTAATTTTAGGGGGGAGGATGTAGTGTCCCTCATGTTGCTCTTTGTTAGACTGATAGTTGTTTTGTTAGGACAAACATTATGACATGTTGTTGATGTTAGATTTACTTCTATGATGACACTTTGATGATACTTGGATGATACATTGGTGATATTTCTATTACTTGAGTTTATTCACATGCTATGAGAATTATATGCACTCATTTGATTATGTGGATTAATCTTATTATAAGCATTATGTGTATCTGATCATGGTTATTATGTGATTATTTGGTGATTGCTCTTATCTTTTTTGCTATGTAATTGATTGTTAAATATTAATGTGGTTACTGGTTGATGTGTTTTGGTGAATGAGATAGTGTCACATTACTCACTTGTGAGTACCCTACTATGCTACAAATTGTTTTTATGGTGTGTTTTATTTTATGTTTTTATATATATGCTTAGCCATTTTGTGTACTACAAGTTGCAGGTACCAAGCATCGACTCCACCTAAATTCAAAATAATGAGCATACCTTAAATCTAATGGAAATTGTTGAACAGAGATAATGTACGGTCCCCTACCCTTTCCATCATCCTTGAAGAGGATGAGTAGCTAGTCGGTCATCCCATTAGTCTTGTATGTTGTTTGCAATTAGTTGGTCTTGTTTTCAACCTTGTTTATGTTTTGGTAATTACTATTGATATTTGGTTGTTTGAATTAAATTTGTTTAATAATGATTGTTTTGATTAATTGATGAATTAAATAAATTATTAAATAAATCATGTTGATAAATAGATATACAAGTCATTCTTGATTGATTAATTCATTAAATTAAATTACTAAGTTAGAAAGTATTTTTATAACTAAATATGAAAATATTTATTATTAATTTCGGGGTTATAATAAATTAAAATTTGGAAAAATATTATAATATGGAATAAAATATTAAAATGGAAGGAGATAATGGCTAAACAGTAAAGAAAATTAAAAAGATAGAAAAATATTATCTTGGAGCACATGTGTGACTTCAAACTGTTTGTAGAAATGAAACTTGATTTTTGAGATTTTTATTTGAATTTTTTTTTCAAAAATCTAATAGCTTCTTTTTGAAAAATAATTGTTATGTTGGGAGATAGGCACTATTATGGATTATTATTGATTTTTGGGGGTTTTCAAAAAGAAAAACTTGGTCTACAAGAAATTATCAGTAGAATAATTGCTTTTTGTGGATGGTTTTAAAAAAAAATGGATTGGGAAAATTATTGATTAAGGATTGGAAGAAGTGGATGGCTGTGGACATAGAAGTTGATCTCGGCACTGGTTTCCATCTCAGTAGCATGTTGGTGTTTTTTCCAGTACACCTTTAGACCTCTCTAGAGAGTAGCCAGCTCTTATACTTAAGAGCTTCTAAAAGGAATGGCCAACTTGATGAATAGAGAATTCTGAGGTCTCTATTCCTACACTTTAGGCTCTATGGGACCTAGCAGCGTATTCCTATTGTGTTTATTTTGACTAATTCATTTTAGAACAAATCAAATGATAGATCAGTTCCCATGAAGGGAAATAGACACAAGTTACTAAAAGGTTGGCTAGTCTTTGAGCAAATAATTATCCATCAATGAGGAACAAGCATATATTTCAAATAAATATCTCATGATTATCGAATTTAAAATGGTTTATGTCCTAATCCTGAATCCACGGCCTAGTATACTATTATTATCCTTCAAATTGCAAATACCATTAGGAAATAGATTAGTGTCTCATTGATTGGGCAATGGAGTCACACATTTGACAGTCAATAATATAGAAATTCTTTAACCTTTATAATTCTGGACTATTTTCATAATTCCTTACACTAAAGAAAGTTCTCATTGTACCTAAAGCTTTACTTCTTATCAAATCCTTTATAAATTATCACAAATTCATGACCTCATTCAAGCATTTAATTGATTCTTTGAACCAAGGCAGAAACAAGGGCATACATTCAAATAAAATATTTGAAGATGAACAAAATATTCTTGATATTTCATTCAAAATTTGCAAGATGATTTATAGAGGAGAGTAGATGATTTATGCATAATTGTTTTTTTATATCAGTAATTTCTATAAGATTAAGTTAAGATTTACATATGCATAATTCAAAGCCAAGACAATCAAAATATTCTATTTACTAGTATTCATCCTGATTTCTACCCTTTGCGTATACTAGACCTAGAGATTCAAAGAACCAGAACCCCCTCCAAATGAGCCATGAATTCCTTTTTATATTGTAAGGGAGTGAACAAGCTCCCGGCTCTAAATGCAGATTACATTACAAAAATTTCATTTCATGTAAAAATTTCCCCAAATGACAATCCTGTAGTAAAATGTTGAAAACAGGGAAGCCAAAATTGTAACCACCATCAAAAGGGAAATGTAAAGTTCTGCCAAAATTTCCCTTAGCTGCCAGGTAAGCAACAAATTTGACATCCACATCACCATGAAGGCACACAGTCAGCACCTAACACCCCAAAAACTAGTACCACCCATGAATAACGAGAGAAACCACCACATCAATTTATAAAACAACAAAAAATTTGTCATCCCACACATCACCTTTTCACTGACCTAAAGACTTACCACTAGTAACACCTAGTCCATGGTACATGTTCCCACTTCACATCATCATGAAAGATGGAGAAGAGACCTCAACTCCCTCTTTGTCTTTGTCCCTTTTAAGCACAAAACCATCTTGCCTGCTTGGAGTCTTGACAACCAATCGTGGAATAGATAATATCTCCACTCTGTGGACCTCGGTTTGGTTGAGCGACATGAGATATTGCATATAGCCAGATTCAGTCTCAATAGCGTTATCAAAAGGGTTGTCTATAATAGCAATTGGAGAATTTTTCTGCCCATAGGAGCCACATCCATATCTTATCCTCTCGCAGACACCAAAGGTGAACAGTGTAGGATCCTTTCCCTTTTCTTCAACCTTTTCTCTAGCAACGCCATGGTGTTGAAGTCAGCTACTGCATCTGACAGGAACACACGAGGCCTTCTCTACAGGGACTTTCTCCTTTGTATCTGAAGCATGTTCTAGAATATTGTCATGGGGCCTCTGTAAATTTAGTCTGGATGACCTTCTAATTGGTCTTGTAGAAGCAACTAGTTTTCTCATTTTCACTGTATGATAGTTTCTTGATCTCACAATTGAGAACTCTTTGATCTGCACAAGTTTGGAAAGATGCCAAATATTGAATGCATTGGTGAGAATGACAACCACTTCAACCATATTTATCGAGCAATTTTGATGATGTTTGCAGATCCATGTTGGAATCAAATGCTCAAAAGGTTAATTAATGGCTAGCATCAATCTCTTCACCATTAACAACCAAAGTATTTTGAGATTTGCAAATCACTCTACATAATAGAGAGAAATTAATTCCTCACACCCACTAGGAATTGATTATTTCATCTATGAAGAGAGCACACCATTAATGCTTGAATGGTTGCAGGGAAAAAATGGCTGCCACATGCGTGTGTGGTAATTTTGAATATAAATTGTAGATCTATGAATGAGATGGATGATTGAGTGGTCCAGATATAGTCAAATTGGGTTTGAAAACCCAAACCCCCAACTTTTCACCATTTGGAGAATAAGAAGACTCTGACTAGGCGCCAAGTCACTTGCCCCACGAGCTCTAGCTTTTCTTCACATTGCGATCAAGGATGCTACATGTCACTGTTTCATGCACCTTGCAAGTTGTTGGGAAGGAATTAATCATGTATTGCAAGGTGTGCAATGAAAGTTAGGGATTAAATCACAATCCATCATTATAGCCATCGATTTCACCACCATTAGTTATCAGGCATTGGTACAAAATCTTGGCTCCATACGATGAGGACATTATTCAGCATCTCACAGACCTCACGTGCTTCAGGATGACCCTTCATTAAATCATGCACTGTGTGTGACAGGTGGTAAAGATTGAATCTTTAGATCCAATAGCTCTTGCTCCTACACCCACTTAAACATTAATCATGAAGGGACCATGAATAGGCCAACGATGGTAAGACCCTTGGTGAAAACAACTTAAGCCTATTAAAATAATTTTCCCATCTTAGGAAAAATTAAAACGCATGACAAAATTTGAGGTGACTACTTGTCCTAACCAAAGGGGTTCGATTACCTGATGGGTTTGAAGGCTTAGGTCATGACTTACCTGACTGATGACCTGTAGGAATAGGTCACCACAAAGTCATAACACCAAAGGGTTTAAGAATGGGAAACCTATGAAAATAAGGTTTAAAAATAGACCCTTAGCCCATTTTCACCATAGAGCACAAAACCATGACTTAAATTATAGCCTTCTCATAATTTTTTTGCAGAATTTTTGGGAGCTCCATCAATGGCTCATGCTCGGGGATGTATACCCCCAGTGGGTGTAGCGAGAATCTAGATCTTTGGTTGAAGGAAACCAAGATAGAAACATAAAAACCAAGAGATTTCTCAGGCAAAGCAAGTAGACACAACAAAAAGGAAACACACTAGACCAAACCTATGTACATTATCTACAACATTATACAGTACAATTTCTTCTCAGAAGCCCAATTTAAACAATTGGCTTCAATCTTTAGATTAGAGGGCCCTAGCCCCCAAAGTTCAGGGTTGATTCTTTCCTCTGTCAAAGACTTTGTCTTGCTCTGTTGGCAATGGATCAACATGTACATTGTGCAATTCTAGGCTATTAGTACCATCACAATTGATACTATCCATTCCATTTACTGCAATGCTACCCCATTCATCAACCTTCTCCACCATATGCTCATCAAGTTGAATTGGGAAACTAAAACAATATTCACACTCCATGTGGTCATAAATCACATCACACACCATTTTCTCATCAAATTTGAAAAATTCATAAACACTCTAGCTCATACTAGGCTAGGCTTCTATAACATCGTGGGAGAGAAATATAGAACCAAGCATACCTTCACTCTACTTGTCACGATTTTCATCCTCATGGGATGGATAGAGTTCCATAATGAGATCCAGAAGATATGGAGTATCTACAAAGAACTCAAGTGCTTCCTCATACTGACTGACACCATATCTGTGGTTTCCCACACCTTCACATTACTCCTTACATGAACCAAACAACTCGTCCATATCAACACATTCAACAAATTCTTCAAACGGCTCCTTCTTTTCAACACATAATGATGTTGCCTCATTATCAATGCACTCATCGTGATGAGTTATTTGACCATCCAAGAGTGAACTTCCTTTCCTGTCAATGTAAATGTCATCATGTTTACATAGGTGATTGGCAATTCAACCCCTTTTCCAAGCACATAACTAGGAACCATGGGAAAATCAGCATATTCATTAGCATTTCCCTCAGTAACATCACTGCATTCAAGACTTCCTTCATGGCCTTCAAATTCTTCATCATGTGAATAGTTATCATACTCAATTATCAAGTGATTTGAGCTATAATCTTGGTGCTAATAAGATACTGACTACTCAAGCTCATATGAGTAAGAAAATTTTTGCTACTTTTGTACCACCACATTCTCCATTTAGTTGGTGAGTTTTTGAATCAGATTTGACATTCTCAAAGGTAGTGTCACAAACCTCACTTCCATTGGCACTAAAGTTTCATTTAAATAAAAAATACTTCTATCTTGATCTTGCGGGAGATGTTGAGAATCAATTCAAATCCAAAAATCAATTTGTGGTTGTTGCTCTTACACTGTTTACACTTTTGACATTATCTTCAACAATTATTCATATTTCACTCTATGTGTCAATTAAGATGGTGAATCCTATTCAATTTGCTAAAATTCAACAATTTGACAAATGGAAGTATGTTTCTGAATGTGGGTTCAAATGTTTTAAATGATAAGTATTCTCAGCCAAATAAAATCATTAAAGCTTATCTTTGCAAATATGAGGAGGGACCAATGGATAAGGTGATAGGCTTGAGAGGGTTTTGGAACTGTATTGTGCAGTCAAGTCGCTGGAAACAAGAGGAATTTTGATGCAAGCTCTATTTAGCACTAGTTCCCATGTTCTACCACATCTGGTGCATGGATTTTGAAATGATTACATTGCAAGGGGTGGCCCTCTTGATAACTAAGGGGACAATGGAAGCTACATAATGTGAATCATATGTGAATACTCCAATTGGAAATTGAATCCAATCCCAAGTTGTACACTAGAGGAGAAATCAATGAAAAATGTTCTCACTGCTAAATGGCACAACAATGCATTGTGAAGAGTGCCATCAACAACATAAGGGTGTAGGAGTTTACACTTGTAGTGAGATATATCAAATTTGTTTGAGGGAATTATATTTTTATGTTGAAAAGGCGTCATCTCTAGTTGTGGGGCTGATTTATTTTTTTAAAAAGGAATCAATAAGGGAATCGATTTGAACAAAGGGCGGGCTTCAATGAGGTGTTTAGGATGCACTTTAAGTTTGAAAAAATACACCAAATAATCTATATGTTGTGTATCTATACTCAAGGGGGCACCATCATATTTGAAATGAGGTCAAATTTAGTTTAGATTTTGTTGTGGAATGTGCTCATGGTTTATAAAACACACCAAAGGCTTTGGGTTTTCAGAGCAACATGGAGCTAAGAAATAGAAGCACTGGAACACACTATGAGAAGGCCAACGACCTATTAAAAATGTATTTTCTACAAACCCTGGGAGGTGCCAAGTAAAAAAGATCAAGATACGCTTTTCACTATAGATGGATGTAGTTAGTCGATGGAGGGAATGTTGGTGCACTAGCCACTATCATGCTTACTTGGGGCCTATGGTTATTGTAAAGGAAGTGTTTTCATAATGGTTCAATGCATAATGTGTGGGAAAATATGGCATATCTTGACATGTTTCCATGGCTCAACATGGAGTACAAGAGGTTCATTGAATCTGTGGGGACACCTTTTAAGGTGATTCAAAACTCATCAAACATTTTATTGAATGCATCATGGCTTGGGAGATTGAAGGAGTCCATTTGAAGGATGAATGGCACAACCAAAAGAAGGAAACACATTTTGTGAGTGCACATACCAATGCTTGCAAGGAAAGTATATTAAAATTATTTGAGGTAAAGCTTGAAGACCAGAGGAATTAGGGACCATTACCAGCTAAACAAGGGCTTCGATGGAGGAAAAATGCGTTTTGGGTCCCCAAGCTATGGGAAGAAGCTTATTCTGATCTTGTTCAAGTTGTTTCCATTGGACAATGGGCATCCCTTTTGATAGAATCGAAGGATATAACCAAAATGGGCTAGGAGAATGGTAGCTCACCACCATGAATGGAGGAGGAGTTTTGAGCAGCTAAAAGATCAATGAAGAGATTAGGAAAACAATGAGGTGAATGAAAGGATCGATAGTCAACACTTTGGAAGATGAAATCTACACCCTTGCTTGATGTCTCATGGAAATAAGTTGCTCACTTGTTATTTCATGTGAGGCTCGCGAGATCGTGCCATGTGGATGTGGTCCTGCAATGAGTCTTCACTAAACGAGTAAGTTTGATTTGAAAGGAAAGGGGCCCAATGAAATTTTCAAAGGCCAAAGCATTGAAGTTTTAAAAGATAAATGCACCTAATAAAATAAGGAGTTAAAATATTTTAAGAAATAAGTTTTCTTAAATATTTAAATGTGGAACAAATGAGGTGAATGATGTGGGTCTGTGAACTTCTAAAGGGTGAATATGAAGGAGTGGGTAAAATATATTACCCAAATGAATTTTAAATTCCTTTACCATAGAGTGCACAGATAAGGTTTTTTAATTTCCACATCAAATGGTCAAAGGCCTTTAATATTTAGAAGTAATGCTTTTAGAATATAAAAGCAATTCAATGTTTGGTGAAAAGTGAAAGCACATCGAGATGAGTTTTTGGGGAGGCCATTATTTTGCTAGAAATGAAATGGGTAAAGTTTTTGTTGCCCAATGATAAAATTTTAAAGCCTTTCACTTTTTGTTAAGTGAAACCAAAAATCAGTGCTTTTAAAGTGTGAATGGTGTGCATGGGAAAAGTGAATAAAATATTCACTAATGTTTTCATTATGCTGGGAAAATAAATGAAAATGCAAATATAAAAGTGCAGCTACAACAAAGGAAAAAATTAAAAGTTTTCACATGGGAGTAGATATTTTTCAACTTCTAGAGGTAGAATGGAGAGATTTTTCACATGAGGGAGATTTTCAGTATCAGAATACATGTGAATTTTTACTGCAAAATAGATGCAAAGTTTGTTGCAAAGGAAGAGAGAAGAGAGATGCTTTTCTTTTTGTTGATTGACGGTGGATGGAGCTTATAGGTTTCTTCAATGGATTAACCTCTAGAGATTTCCTTTCTTCTATATCTCCTCATTCTTCTCTCATTGTAAAGGGTTCTGAATTTCTGTATGGGTTGGGTAGATAGATTTCCTTTCTTCTATAAGAAGAATTTGATGGAAAGAGATGATTTGTTGATGTAATGCATTAACTGTTTGAATCCACTAGTTGAAGTTTATTTGCTGATGAATTCTCTTTATGAATTTGACTCCACGGCCTAGAATTAGGCACTAATATGTCATTTAGCTTAGTGCATTTTAGAAACAATTTAAAATAAAAATAAAATTTTAAATCCTTGTTGTTTTGTTGAGGTTTAGTGTTGAATTATGCTTCCCAATTGTTGAGTGAGTGTTGAGATACCAAAAATGTAGCCATATTTGAGGTTGTTAGTGCTTTCCTTGGTGTATTTTCATTGGGAATTATCTGCTATAAAAAGCAACATCTTTGCATAATTGTATTAATATCTTTAGGCATTGTAGAGGTTGACCCACCTTGGTCATGCAGAGCCGAAAGTGTAGGATATTTCAGTCTTTGACTAAATCCTGTCAGTTGGCCAAATCCACCATTGAGTTTGATCATTAGAAAGTGGCTAGTATATAGGATTGATTGGACTGATCGATTTGGAACACCAACAAAAATGGCTACTCTATTGGGGAGAAGAAGAGAATTTTCCATTTGCATAGAGTCAATTGTTTAGTGGATCTGAATATCTTGTTTAGATAACTAAAGGAATTCAAACCTAGAGAAAGAATTTCTTGTACTGAACTTAAAGATTTCATGATTTGTGGTGCTCTATTAGTGAAAGAAACTTAGAAGGAGAATTATATATGAAAGAAATTCATGCTATTTGAAGTTCATTCCTCTATGTAGAGAGGTGGAGACTCTATCAAAAGAACCTGATGAAGAGGTGAATACAGTTCCAAATCTACAATATTTCCAGTTGGGAAGAAAAATTTGCAACAGCTGCAACATTTCCAGGTATTCTTCACTTTTGGTTTTCAAGAAAATTGTGTATGAAAACCATATTTGAACATCTTAGGAAAAAAATTGGTTCCCTATTCAGTGAATTAGCACTAACAAATGGAAAAGACAATATTATTGAGTTTACACACTCCCATTTGTTGGAGCTATTATATTATTTAAATGTAATTGCAATTCCATTGAAAGAATTTTTTCTAGTGCTCAAATATTTTCTAGTGTGAATGGTTAGAATGAATTTGCATATCTTAGGGATTTCCATCCATTTGCATTATCATATGTTTCAATCCCAAGTTATCACCACATATTAGCATTTTTCATAGTAATCCTTCATTTGGTCATGGTTATGATTATGCACAATTAGTTAAGCCCTGATTTGCAAATATCTATGGATCATCAAGATAAAATATCCATACCATCAGACACCTTGATACAACTTATCAAGAAGCTTTAGAATTCAAATAAACCTCAAACGTTTGACATCCCAAAGTACAAGAAACCAAGTGTTAACAAGCCTAGGTTTAGTTGGGAATGGGAAGTTGTGTTCAAAAGGGGAATTGAAGAGATGGGTAAAAGAAACTAGATGTTTCTACAAGCCCAGTTAAAAGACAATCATATTGTATCTACTTTCCAAGTTAATGCACCTTTTGTCAATTCCTTTGATCCATTGTATGGCTAATTAAACTTGTCATGGGTTGATTACAAGGTTGAGAGTATGCCAACTCAAGTCTATAGGAAGATTCCTAGATTTAATGGATACAGTGTATGTGAAGGATATGCACATGTGAAAAGTTTTTCCAACTTCATGGAGAAACATTCATTTGGATATCAGGATATGTGGATGAGATTTTTTGTCAGATCTCTTGAAGCAAGAGCTAGGGACTGGTACAATACTTGAGTTTTCTTGAGAAATCTTTTCCTTGTTGGGATAAGCTAAAGGATGCTTATAGAAAATAATTTGCAAGAGAACCTTATGACCTTGTTATGAGGTTAGAGAATATTAAAAAGCAAGATGAAGAGTCAATCATTGCTTTTAGTCATAGGTTTGATGTTTATCTTTCACTAATCCTTGAAAACTTTAGACCTAGTACTCTGGATTGTATTCATATGTATTTTGAAGCCTTTGAGGATGGATCTAGTGCATTGTTAAAGGATCATAAAATATTGAGTATGCAGAGGGCCTACACATTTTTAGATGATTTGGATAAAAGGAGGAATGAATATGTGAAAATTTTTCTACCTTCAATTATGGGTAAACATGTTGATGAAATCAGCAGCTATGTGAATAAAAAAGATCAAATGTATGTAGTTTTAAACACAGATAAATGTATACATGAGAAGGTAGAAGACAAGAATGATGCATCATCAAGTGATGAGGAAGTTGTCTTTGAACAACCCATAGAAGAAATATACCCAAATGAAAATCAGCAGCCAAGTCTTCTGAGGCAAGAACATGATGAGGGATATGAATTAGATTTATTTTTTGCAGAGGATATGTGTAATCAGTAATGTTATGGTACAATTGATCATGTCAATTTTACATGTGTTGAGTGTAGCTTTTATGAAAGTATTCATGACGAGACAAAGGAATTTTCTGATTTGAGCAATGCTTCTGAGAATTTCAGTATGTCAGCTGCAAGTGATAAAGTATGCGATGAATTTCAGCTAGAAAGATCAACCACAAGTAGCTGCAATGAAGAAGTCACTGATGGTTTTTAGTTTGATAGTGAAAATGTTTGTGTCTATCCTCAAGAGTATGTAAGTGGAAAAATCAATGATGACACCTGTTGTGCAGTTTTGCACACATGCCCCACTTGGAGTAGGGACCCTCTTTTTGGATGTCTTTTGACCTTTGGATTTATTGGATTTGTCCTTTTGAGGTCTTGACATGTTGGTCTTACTAGCTTTGGTCTCTCCCTAAGGCTTGAATTGGTTAAAGTTGAGTTTCAGGCAAAATCTGGGTTTCTACCTGAATTTGGGATTTTTCGGTTCTAGTGGATTTTCCTGGATTGCGCTAAATTCCCGAAATTCATTAAAATCCCAGTTTCTACCATATCCGCAGAATTCGTGTCCATCCAGAAATTTCACGTATCTTGGGATTTTCTGAAATTCTGTCCTAGGCTCAGGTTTCCAAATTTTTCAGGCATGTCTTGTCGCTCATTAATGACTGAGGTACCTTCACTCAGACGCGTATATGGGCAGATTTAAAATCTTTTAAGCATCATTTTGACTTCATTATTCACTTACTTGCTGCTCTGGCGATTGAGAGTTTTCATTTGAGCTTTGAGGATTGATCTTGAACCGCTTGCATGAGGATTGTTGGGTGCCAGTGTCTGGATTTTCGTTGCTTGGACATGTTTGCTTTGCAGTCGCTTCTTCGAGCTCGAGTTTCATCTAGACTAATCCATGGTAGGTTATCATTGGCCCTTTTATCTATTTGCATGATAATTTAACTATTTTTTGATTGATCGATGGTCGGCCTATACTTGGTTATGATTTTGCATTTATCAAATTAGGGTTTGACCCATCTTTTCAAGAAACCTCATCACCCATGCCATGTGTGCTTGTATTTATCCATTATATGGCGGGTGTGTAAGTATGGGTGGTGTTAAGAGTCATATTTTGGCCTTTAGGTGCGTAATCTGTTATATCCAGCGAAGTTAGGGTTTTTGATGCTCTCCCCAGTTTTTGTCAAGGTTTGATAAATATTGTGGCGATTTGCATATCCTTCGCCAATGGTAAAACAACCCCTCCCTTGGGAAGCCTCAGAGTGCTTTAGATTGATTTTCGCATATGGTATTTTCAAACCCCGAGCTTAACCCTGGTTTTCATGGCAGGAGGTTATTAGTCAAAATTAGGGCATCATTGTTTTGCCATGACGACTCGTCGTCTGAGGGCCTTGAGAACTTAAATTCCTTTACATTTTAAATCCTGATTGGTTGGTGTCGATCTTGAAATCATTTGAATCCCAATTAGCAAGATTTTGCATGAACATTCAGATGCTGGTTCGCGTGTTGTCTTTCATCAGGTTCCCGTGGTGTCCGCGGAATTTTTGCGCACCTGGATTTTCCCAATTTCGGCCAATTTCGTGGAGCGTAGTGATTTCTAGAGTATTTGAACTATCTGTGGAAATCTTTCCGGTCTGAACTTTTCCAATTTTCCTGTCTGGTTCTATTTCTTTTGATTCCCCGAAGATAGGATTAATGGAGTAAGTGCTTAATGCTTATTTCTTGTTGCTAATGAACGAATTTCATGATTATCTCATAATATTTTATTTGTACTAACAATTTATTTGACTGATGATGTCTCAGCAACAGGAATCCGTCTGGGTCAGATTTCTCCAAAATTTTGCCCCGATTGGATTTTCTTGGTTTACAGTGTTTTCCTGGACTGCTTTATTTTTTTGGATTTTCAAGGATTGGCAATTTGTGACAGTTTCTAAATGCCTTATATGATTTTGTGCTAGTCCTTTGGTCATAATATGCATGGTAATTGGGTACTTATGACAATCTTTTGTGAGTGCAGGCTGAGTCAAGCAAGGCCGCTGAAGAAAAATCTAAGGGTGACACGGAGGGGTCCTCCATTTCAGAAGGGGAAAGGCTAAGATTGGACACCAAGAGCCAATTGCCAGAAAGCAAGATATCTTCTATGTGGTCTGAAGTGTCTGACACCAATGTGGGAGTCTGGAGATACGAGGAGTTCAAGGAGAGGACAGCTTTGAAGGATCTATCGATCTTGAGGCAGGGAATGATGAAGTCCAGATTGGTGCATGTGGCAGGGTTCCCTCTAGCAATCCAGTGCTATGAGCTGATACTTGAGTGTGCCCGGCAATATGACTTCGACACCCAAAGGGTTGTCAGCACTGAGGGGAGAGTCTTGGCCAATTTCAGTCCTATTTCTACTCCACAAGCCTTTGACATGCCAGATTTTCCTTCTATGTGTGCTCTGAACATGGACATGGCTAGGACATATTATGAGAATGAACCAACCAAAGCTCAACAGATGATCAATTCTTGGTTGGAGAAGCCAAAATCACATTACTCTAAACTTCCCAAGCAGTTACACAGGGTCAAATTTAGGACAGACATTTATGATGCTATAACATTTTTGAGCAGGGTAGCAGGATTGAAGAGTGCCGGAGTGTTAGAGAGTTGGATGGTCCATGTGATCACCAAAATTGAACAAGGAACCAACTACCACTGGGCAAGACTTATCAGTACCATAATTGACAAGCAACTGAGGGATGTCCTGGAAACAAGAAATTCACCATGTCCTCTTATGTCATGTATGTGTTGGCAAGATTCTACCCATACAGGGGTTTGAGTCCATAAGGGGCGTTTGGACAGGATAGTCTATGAGATTTACCCGGAGTTGCACCTAGGACACAAGAACTACAGAAGAGCCAATGATGCATTTACAATGCATATCACTCGGATGCTTCAAAGTGCAGAGCATGTGAGATTGTCAGATGGAGTGAGGGACCTGATAAGGAGATATGGGGCCTGGTTCATTCAGTTTCCTACCTTCTCTTACATTAGAATTAATGGATGTCTGGCTACTCCATACAGGCTACCTAGGTACCCTACCGATCATATTGCGTTATTGGAAATTGTAAGACAAATATGTGAATTTGATGCAGTTGTCAAGAAGGAAAAGCATAAAACAGGATTTGGTGGGGATTTCCCTCTTGGAATTGGTGTGGTAGAGGTGTTTCCTTCTATCCAATCGGCACATGTAGCAGGTGATGATTTGGTAGCTCATGGTTTTTCCTTCCACTCCAAAAGAACCAAATTTGATATCACCGGGGAAGCACAGAAGAAGGCTACCAAAGAGTACTGTCATAAGGATGACCTAGAGGACTATTGGGCCAACATCAAGGATGATCTTGAAGCAAGAAAAAAGAGGTACTCTAGGCTTCCTGTTGATGTGATTAGGCAATATAATGTCAAGTTGATCCCTGACCAACTGGAGGATGATGGGAATGTGGTGCAAGATCATGTCTATGAAGCTATTAAGGATAGGTCAATCGGGGAAATCAACTGGAATGAAGATGAGGTCACAGAGTTGGAAGACCTAATGGCCCCTATCATGAAATTCACCAATTCATGGCTAAAACATAAGGTTTGGGAGTTGGAGAGTGAGAAGGTACCCTGTACCTTTAATTTGATGGGAAACCTTAATCCTATGTCTGCTTCAGAGGAATCTGGGGAAGATGACCCCAAAGGGAAAACTCAAAAGAGCTCACCTTTCAAAATAAAGATCAAAGGCCCTAAAGAAAGTGAGCCAGAACCAAAAAGAAAGCCAAAAGGAAAGAAAAGAAGTCAGACTTTGAAGATTGTTAGGTCCTCTAATGAGGAAGAGTTGGAAAAGGCAGAAGAAGAGGATGTTCCTCCACCACCAAAGAAGACTAGGACAGCTAGGGGTTCGAAGAAGAAAGGTCAGGATACCTCTAAAGATGAGACCCCGATTGTTGATGTAGAAAGTTCTAGGGAAAGGACAAAGGTTTATATGAGGAGATCAAGGACTCCATCCCCTAAGGACACTGTGCAAAAGATGGATCCTCCTCCAAAGTTACCAGCTGTGGAGCCATCTAAGGCTGTTTCTCCTCCACCAAGCGTGCCTAAGCAAGAAATTCTTGAGGAACATGAGACTAGCAAAGAAGCAGAGCCATTCAAGGAAGGAGCACTCTTTGGTGTAGTAGATGAGCTTGAAGTAGAAGAGCTGGGAAAGCATCCTTCTCCTCTAGTGCAATATGAGGATTCTCCAGAAAGTAGCAAGGGTGATGGATCACCTGAGAAGGTGAATGTCCTAGTTAGAACCCCATCGCTGGTGTAAGAGGTGAAGCTTGAAGAGGGCAATCAAGGTGAGCAGTTCCCTAAAAATGAAGAAGAGAGAACAATAGAACAACAAGAAGAAGCAAAAAAGGGGGAAATCCAAGTAGAACCTGCTGTCCTAGATTGGCTTGAAAAGGAAATCACAAGGAAGAAACATGTTGTTGAAGACACTCCTTTGGATTGGGATGAGATGCTGTCAAAGATCAGTAAAGGCAAGAAGAAGAAGGCAGCTAAGGTCGTTTCAAGAATAGAAAGGGATGAGGTAAATAACAAAGTTATTCACATTGCCACCCCTACTGCAGACAAGACTAGAGAAGATGTCACTTGTGAGGATTATAATGTGCAGACTATTAACCTTGGACCAGCATCTATGGAGCAGGATATAGAGGAGTATGAAGGGTCTAGCACTATGATCATTGGTAGATTGAGAAAGGAGACTCAGACCAAGCATGAGCTGAGAAAAGAAAATGAGAGACTTAGGAAATGCTTGGAGGAAGTAATGAAACCTTTGTAATCTCTCCACCCATCTTCCTCTGCTACTCCTGGTTTCCTACACAAGGAAACTATTTCTGAGATTGAGTAAATGAAGGCCTCTGCTCAAACTACAATGGACTGGTTAAAGGATGTGCAGGTAAAAGGGGATAGCGCAATCAAGGAAATCCTTCCAGTTGGGAAAGATGCAGTTAGAGCTAAGGAATTATCGGAGCATGTGCTATCCCAGGACAAGGAAGACATTGACCTTCTACTATAAAAATCTAAGGTCATCATAGAATATGGTAAAGATTAGTTGGTAACAGATGGGATCCTTCCCTCCTCCAGATTAAATGAACCTTGGGAATGGTTTGAGGCTCTGCAGATTTGGCAGAAGGCCATGAGGAAGATCTAGAAATGAAAGAAATCAATAGATGGTGATTTAGCTTGTGTCTATGCGGGTTGCATTGCATTTTTTGAGGTCATGACTGGTAGGAGAAAGATTTCCTCTAAATACATGAGTCTAGAACAACTGAGGGAATGGTGGCATGATGTTTAGGCTCCAGATTCTGAGAATGTCATAACAACGCACCAATTGGATGATGCGGCAACCTACCTGGTAGTAATGGATAAATATCAGGCGCATAAGGGTGATTGGAATAAGACTCTTGAGCTGTCAAAAGAGAAGATTGATTCCATTAAATGCAGACTTAATATTTTTCCTTTGCCACCTGTCATTGAGCTGGATAATGTGTTTTTGAGGGTTCAAGGATCGTTGGACCAGAACAAAGATAAGGGAGGTAATAGTTAATGCCATTTTGAGATTTGTGCTCCCCTATTATTATAGGGCATGTATTGGTTTGGGCTACATTGGGGACTGTGTCTAGGCCAACCTTGATGATATATCGACATTTAATGTGTGCCTTATTTCGAAATTCCTAGGGCCGACTTGTTTTGGCAGTTGTTTTATTTTGTAAATGTTTAGCTGGGCCGACATGTCTTGAGAATTGGCTATAAAAGGGCATTCCTGCCTCATTGTATAAGGGGGATTAGAGATTAGGCATTAGAATTAGAGAAAGGAGATAATAGAGTCAAGTTAGAGCAATTTTTTGAATTTCTTGAAGCAAATATTGTAAACAAAACAGTGGAATTGTTGCAGTATTTTGGTGATCTAATACAATTGAAGACATTGTGGTTTCCTGGTGAAATCTCTTGTGTTAGCTTATCTTGCATGATTCTTGTTGTTCTATCTTTTAGGTTGCTTGAAGATTTAGAATTCAGTGTCAGAATTAAATTAGTTCTAGTTTGATGAATAATGTTTATGATTTCATATTTGGAATGTTTGTAGCAATCTCTGGTCTATACTCTCAGTAACTATCTGATTGTAGTAGGCTAGTGAAGTCAACCTGGACCATACAGTTATTTGTGCTTAAGTCCGATTGTGGATGAATGTCTATGATTTGAAAATCTATATACCTTAGAAGATTGCACCATTCTTGTGATATTGCATTGTGGGTTAAGCAAGAATTGGTTACTTGAGATTGGTCCATTCCGGATATCTATTATTTGCATTGTTCATTCTAGGGATAGTTTAGATCTTATCATATTCTTGCACCCTTATCTTTTGCTATTTCTTTATCATACGGTTAAATTTAGGATTTGAGATCATCATATTGAAAAATCTAATAAATTGGGAAGATACAATTTGCTTGTAGTAAGGTCCGATTGTGATTACCAACATTTTCACATATTATCTAAGTTGTTTATGCATTGTCAAGACCTGACACCTGAGAGACCTTGGGGTGATTTTCAGTAATTTATTGTTGGAAATAACCTTTCAAGAGAGATAGAATATTGCATTCTGTCTGAGTTGTTGCTGTGTAGAAAACACCATCAACAGATTGGTGCTAGAAGGGCTCCTGAATGAGCACACTGGATCATTTCTTGAACGCCATCTCTCCATAAAGATATAGGAGAAATACCAGATCTACCTCAGGAGACAAAGATTTACAAGAATTACAGTTCCCCACTAGGTCAAGAAGGACTCGAGAAAGGGGGGAATCATCATCACCCATCCCTTCACCAGCATCATCCACATCTTCACATCCTGAGGTTGAAGCCATACCCATCCCTGAAGTAGTTCCCATTCAACAACCCCAGCCTATCATTAACCAACCACAACCACCACCCCTGCTTTTACCAATGGATTTCCTAGCTAATAATCCATCCCCTTTGTCTTTCAATGCTTACAATGTGATGCCCAAAAACCCTGAACACTTCTATTCGAAGTTCCATGTTAATGATCCAAACAGGACTGCAGAAGAACATATAAAAATTTTTAAAACCTGTCTCAAAGATAGAGGAATTGTTCATGAGGATGTTGCATGTAGGTTGTTCCCTTATTCACTAGGAGAAGAGGCCTTTTACTAGTACAACCACCTCCCTTCTGGTTCAATTCTCAACTGGAATGATCTTGAAACTGCCTTTTTATAGAAGTTCAAAATATCTATCAGTGCCAATGAATTGTATTTTTAATTCACTAGAGTCAAGAGAGAAGTCAATGAACCAATATATAGTTTCAATAATAGGTTTCACCATGCATACACTAGACTTCAAGATCCTTATGTTTTGGATAACAATACAGTCCTGGGAGTCTATTACGAAGCATTGGATAGCCTCACAGCAACCTTTCTGAAGTGGAGACCCAATCCTCCAGCTAACCTAACTGATGCCTACATGGAAGCTATTAAGCTTAGCACAGATCTGAGACAACATGTGACTGGACCATTGCCTTCTCTAGGACCAATTGCACATCCCAATCAGGTTCAGGCAGTGAATCGGGCTCTTACCAATCATACTCCAATCATGAATCCAGTACCTCAGTTACCTTTGGTCCCACATCCTGGTCTCCCCATGAGCCAGGTCTCCCCCATGATGAATTTTCCCCAGCAGCAGGTTAATCAGCCTATGTATCAGTCACAACCAAGTAGTTTCCCTGCTTATTTGCAAAATTCTGAGGTATTGCTCAGTCTATGGGATCTACTACAATTCCTGTCCCTCCTCAGAGTAATCCAAACCAGACCCCTTATCGGGATCCAAATAGGGAGAGAATTGATGAAATGGCTGAACAGATAAAAAAGTTGAATCTAGAGGTGACCTACCTAAGGAATCCGAATAGCTAATTGCAAGCTGCCCAAAAGAGTATGCAGTCTAATCAGAACAAAGAGTTTCCACAAGGGCAGGGCTTTGATAGAGGACAGCGTAATGAAAGAGGATTCCATAATGATAGGGGATATAATTAGGATAGGGGTTACAACATTGACAGATGATTCAATAATGATAGGAGGCAGAATTTTGATAGAGGCCAAGGTAGTGGATATGGATTTGATAAGAGGCCATCACAAGGGCAGAGTAGAACTTGGAATACAGGTCCTAACAATGGAGGAGTCCCCACCCCATTAGATCAACCAGCTAATCAAATTGTTAATCAATCTGCAAATCAATTGGTCAGTCAGGACAAGCCTCCCAGTGGTGTATATCTGGCTGAAGCAGCCTTATCAGGATGGTGTAGGCTCCATAAGACAAGTCAGTATTTAGAGTTAGAATGTCTGAAATTCCAAACTGCTACCTCTATTTTCCAATATGAGGTAGAGAATAATGCAAATGGGCAGGAGATTGTTCCCTCCAGCCCTTATGATTCTCCTGTGCTGGTATTAAATCATGCTCCCTTCCCAACAACTAAGGAAAATGTAGTAGAAGAAAAATCTAATTCTCAAAAGGGGAAAACAGATCAAATTTGTAATGGGGATGAAGTGGCTCAGCTATTCAATCAAGAAACAATGAATGATAATGGCCCCCTCGATCAGGAGGAAGCTTATGTTGAAGAGGTACAGATGTTTTAGAGGCAAGGTTTGAGAGATATGCCTCATAGGCGCCCTTAGGCTGGGGGACCTTTCACCACTTCCATTCCTCCTAACAACTTCAGTACTCCCCCAGATCCGAATGCTAGCAATAATTCATCCTACCCACATGTTTCCAGATAATACCTTTGAAAAGAAAGATAGGTCCAAACGGACCCACAGAAGGAGAAGGCTGTTCAGGCAGGTAAGGACAAAGTGGAGGAACCTGCCAAGGAAACTTCCACTGATATGAGTGAAGAGAAAATGGCTTCGTATGTTGCTGAGGAGTTCAAGAAATTAAAGGTAAATATTTCAGCATTTGAGTTATTAAGGTTCCCTCCTATTAGGAAGGCAGTTTTAGGTACTTATGATGCACATCTTGTGTCTTTGGATAAACCTTCTGGTGAGCATAACAACAAGATCCCTAGTTCTCAGCCTGTGAAGACACAAAACCAGGCCTATAATTAGATTAACTTTCCCCCTGGAGACAAAGGAAAAGAAAAGGACAAGACTCAAGTGGCCCAGGTAGATACTCAGCCCACTTTGTTTCAAGGGAAGACAGAAACCCCACCGTTCCTGATCTCTGTGCGCATATTCAGTAAGAATTTACATAATTGTTTACTAGATTCTGGTGCTTCCACCTATGTGATGCCATTTGGAGTTTGTAGAGCTTTAGGGATTACACCTGCTGACTCTTAGAAGAAGGTGACTCAATTGGATAGAACTGAAGTAAATGTGGTGGGAGAATTAAACATGATTCACATGCAGATAGCTTCAGACCCAAGGATTCAACAAGTTATCAATATTCAAGTAGTTGATATCCCTGATGCGTATGGTTTGATTCTAGGAAGATATTTTACTAAGGATTTGAATGGTTATGTGTCTACTGATCACTCTCACATGTGGCATCCTTGGAAAGGAGTGCCCAATCAAATCAGAATTGAGAGAGCCAAGAATGAAATATATGATCACAGAATACCAAAAGACTTCAACAGAAGTTCTAATATCAGAAGTTGGCATGGGAAATTATATGTTGTCGATGCAGTATGAGGAGTCATACTCAGAGGAGGTACTGATGCTACACACGATGCCTACCAATGCAGAAACAAGATCCAGTCTTGATGTTGTTCTGACATAATCAGTTGAAGGAGAAGAAGAACATGAAGATAATCAGATCAGCCTATTAGACATTTTTTAGGAATTCATCAAGCAATGTGTTGAAAATCGAATTCACCTAGGTAGAAATACAAGCTTTGAAGAATTACTCTTACCTAATTGGTGTAGAGTTCATAATGCTTCCCATTCAGAGTTGAAGTGTTGTTTATGCCAAATAGCAGTAGAACAAGTACATAAATGCATGAATCCAACCCTGGCAGTTAAAACAGATATACAAAACCCTCAAGAACACTATCAAGAAAAGGAGTTCGTGTCATATAAAAAACCATTCAGCAATATTAAGCCAAAGGATGTGATGAAGAAGACTACAGCTGCTGAGTGTTGGACACTTAGATTTGATGGGTCTAAGTCCAAGCATGGAGCTGGGGCAGGGTTTGAACTGATCAGTCCAAAAGGTAAAAATTTCTTTGCAACCCATAGACTCCAATTTCATTGCACAAATAATGTAGCAGAGTATGAAGTGTTAATTCATGGACTTCTTATGGCACTTAAGAAAAAGGTTAAGATTCTGCAAGTTTTTGGTGATTCTGAGCTAGTAATTAAGCAAGGAAGCAATATTCATGCCACGATAGGAGAATAACTAATTATAGGAATAGAGTGTGGGACCTCATTGAGGGATTTGATGCCTACAATATTCAATTGATACCATGGTAGAAGAATCAAATAGCAGATTCTCTGGCTTAGGCAGCAAGCACTCTGCAGCTTTTATCTTTGTCAGGATTGAAGAAATTCATGGTGGAATTGACTCATATGCCATCAGTCCCAGACAATGTTACTAACTTTCAGGTGTTTGAAGATGACAAGCATATTCTAGACTTTATCACAAATACAAATGTTTTTACTTCTCAAATAATTGATGAAATAGAGTTTTAGGAAGCAGAACTGGATTTAGAAGGTGTGATGAATCTGAATTCTAATACTATTCCAAGGGGAATGGTACAGTTGGAGAGAATTTTTGATATGGATAGGATCAAGGATCAAGAACAAGAATCAAAGAAGGAGTCTATCAATGGACAATGTGATACTTACAATATGGGAACTGAAGATAATGCCAAAAACATTTTTATTGGCAAAATATGCACTCCAGAAGAAAGACATGGAATAATTGCAGCATTGCGTAGCTTTCCCGATATAGTAGCCTAGAGTTATGAGGACTTGAAAACTTATGACACATCAATCATAACTCATACTATACCCCTGAAGCCAGATGCAAAGCCTTTCAGACAGAGACAGTGACCTATCAATGTATTATTGGAACCAGTCATACAAAAAGAAGTTCAGAAGCTACTATCCGCCAGAATCATATTTCCTGTCAAACATTCAATATGGGTAGCAAACCTGGTTCCAGTAAGGAAAAAAATGGAGAAATTAGACTTTGTGTTGATTTTAGGAATTTAAATAGGTCATCAGAAAAGAAAAATTATCCAGTCCCTTCACTGGATGAAGTGCTTCAAGTGGTCAATGGATCTCAGATGATGTCCTTTCTGGACGGTTATTCAGGGTACAATCAAGTGATGGTTCAGTATGAGGACAGGAACAAGACTGCTTTCACAACTAAATGGGGTACCTTTGCCTACAGGAGAATGCCATTTGAACTCATTAATGCAAGGGACACATTTCAAAGGGATATGGATATTGCTTTCAAAGATATCATAGGCAAATGCATCATTATTTACATGGATGACCGTACTGTGTTTTCAAAAAATAGAGGGGATCACATTTCAGATCTGCACAAAGTGTTTCAAAGGTGTAGGGAATTTGGCATATCTTTGAATCCTAAAAAGTGTATTTTTGGGGTAACAGAGGAAAAGCTGCTAGGACATGTGATATCAGAGAAGGGAATTGCTATTGATCCAGAAAGAGTAGAGGCCATCCTGAAGATTCAACCACCTGCTAGCAAAAAAGAAATGAAATCCTTCTTTGGCAAGATCAACTTCGTCAGAAAATTCATCACTGAATTTGCTGAGATTGTTAAACCATTGAATGTAATGTTGAAGCAAGATACCAAGGTCAAATGGACTACAGAAGCAAATGAGGCATTTGCAAAAATCAAAAGAGCCATTGTTGATGCTCTGATATTGGTAAGTCCTAACTACAGCAAGCCTTTTCACATCTATTCATTTGCTTCAGACCATTCATGCACATGAATGCTAACTCAAAAGTCTGATGAGGGAAATGAGCATCCCATTGCTTTTATGAGTGCCCCATTAAAAGATGCTGAGTTAAGATACCCAAGTGTAGAAAAGTAGGCATACGCTTTGGTCAGAGTAGTGAAGAAATTCAGGCATTATATCCTCAGGAATAAGGTTTATGCAGTTGTCCCAGATCCCACAGTCAAATTACTTCTGATGCAAAATGAGCTAGGAGAATGCAGAGCCAAATGGGTGACAATGCTTCAAGAGTATGATATTGAGATCCGACCTATGAAGTTAGTAAGAGGACAGGGACTCACTCAGACTATGGCAGAAATAGGTCCTAAACTAACTGTGCAAAATTACAACATTGAGGAGGTTTCCCTAGATGGATGGTATGATGACAGTTTATTATTTGTTGAACCAATGATCTCTAGGTCATCTTAATGTTGTTCAGAGGAGAGCCTTACAATTGAAGAGTGATAGTTTCATATTAAAGGGAGTTGTTCTGTACAAGAAAAATCATGAAGGCATTTATTTGAGGTGTCTTGGGAAACAAGAAGCTGAAAGGGTGATAAATGAATTTCACGAAAAATATGGTACTGGCCATGGTTCTGTGATTGCCACAACAAATCAGATTTTGAGGGTAGGATATTACTGGCCCATGCTATTCAAGGATGTACACCATCATGTCAGGACCTGTCACACATGCCAGAATACAACAACAAGGGAAAGGTATGCAGCACTTCCGCTCCAACCAGTCACTGAGGTAAGGCCTTTTGCTCAGTGGGGTATGGATTTCATAGGTCCCATCAACCCACCATCTTCTGCAGGACACAGGTACATTTTCACTATTACTGATTATTTCACAAGATGGACTGAGGCTTTTGCTTGTAGGCAATGTACATCTGAGGTAGTGATTGATTTCTTAGAGTCTGCTATTCTTAATTGATTTGGATGCCCTATTGCTGTTGTCTGTGATAATGGTCGTGCCTTCACATCTTTAAAATTTTCAAATTGGGCTTTTGATCATGGCATTATCGTGAAGTTTGCGTCCAATTATTATCCCCAGGGTAATGGCCTAGCAGAGTCCTCTAATAAGAAATTTTTGACTGTCATTCGTAAGCTGTTAGAGAGGAACCCAAAAGACTGGCATACCCAGCTTCGGTTTGCCCTTTGGGAAGATCGTACAAGACTTAAGTCATCCATTGGGACATCTCCTTATCATTTGGTATATGGTCTAGAGCCAGTATTCCCTATTCAGCTCAAGATCCCAACTTTGTAGTTTATAAATGAGTTTTATGACGAGGGGGACAGATGGGAGGCTAGGTTGACAGAACTATTATACCTTGAAGAGAAAAGAGAAAATGCCCTTGAGAATTTTGCTAAACATCAGGGGGTAGTTAAGAGGTGGTTTGACAGGAGGGCTAAAGTCAAGGCTTTCAGGATTTCTGACCTTGTCCTATACTGGGATAAACCTCATGATCGAAAAGGAGACCATGGGAAATTTGACAAACTGTGGCTCGGCCCATATCAGATTGCTAAAATACTTGGAGATAATTCCTTCCGTCTGAAGACTCTCACGGGAGAAGATATTCCACTACCTGTCAATGGGCAGTTTTTGAAACATTATTTCCAGTCCTGAGCTATTTTCAGCTCCCTACTTTGTATATAGTTAGTTTAGGTTGCTTTCTGTTGTTTTGTTTGGTTAGAGTAGGTTTCCCTTTTGCTCTGCTTGTTTTGCTTTTGGTTAGAATAGGTTTGATTTGGTTTGTTTGTTTCAGGTTGCGTCGCTCTTGCTCTTGGTTCCTTCTCTTTCAGGGATCCCTAGTTGTATTTGTATGACAATGGTGATAAAGTAGGGCTGATGTTCTTGGTATTTCTTTTACAAACTCTAATCATCCTTCCAGGGCATTATGGTATGAATTCCCTGCCCAATGTCACTTATCCCTATGCTAAGGCAAAGGGTTTCTAGTCAATTTGAAGGGGAATATATTAGGGTCTCATACTTTCAATTATTTAAGATACTTGAAGTTGTAGAAAGCCCTTATAAGGTTTGAACAGGTGAAAAAATATTTTTCTGCTCTAGTGCCATTGTGGTTCTCATCCCTAAGTGTGAACTTCATTGTTCACAGGTTGAAGTGACAACAGTGAAAAGATAAGCAGTAAAAACACAAAAAAAAGAGGATATACATATTAGAAATTAAGAGGTTTGAATTCAACTCATCTGGGGGATCTGGATATCTCTACCGGGGCTATAGACGCCTGGCTGGTAGTAGAGCTATGTTTAAGAGAATCACAATAATAACCTCATCAGGGCTATAGACGCCTGACTAGTAGCGAGGCTCTATCTGGGTTACTTTTAGAGTATGAATCTTCATGTAGCTTGTTCATACCAAGTTTGGTTCCTGTTGCAACTAAAGGAGGATAATAAATGCACATGCACACACTTTGACCCTGGTATAGGAAAGTTTGATGACTAGAGGGCTTCTTTGTTCTAACACGGATGGTGGCAAGATAGGTGAGTTGAAACCATGCGTTCTAGGTTCTTGATTTCAGTTTGTCATCGAAATGCTAGGGAACATTTCTCTAGCAGAGTCGCCATTTGTTGTGCAGTTTTGCACACACGCCCCACTTGGAGTAGGGACCCTCTTTTTGGATGTCTTTTGACCTTTGGCTTTATTGGATTTTTCCTTTTGAGGTCTTGACATGTTGGTCTTGCTAGCTTTGGTCTCTTCCTAAGGCTTGAATTGGTTAAAGTTGAGTTTCAGGGAAAATCCGGGTTTCTACCTGAATCCAGGATTTTTCAGTTTTGGTGGATTTTCCCGGACTGTGCTAAATTCCTGAAATTCATTAAAATCCCAGTTTCTGCTATATCCACGAAATTCGTCTCCATCCGGATTTTTCGTGTATCTTGGGATTTTCCAAAATTTTGTCCTGGGCTCGGGTTTCTAAATTTTTCAAGCATGTCTTGTCGCTCATTAATGACCGAGGTACCTTCGCTCAGACGCGTATATGGGCAGATTTAAAACCTTTTAAGCATCATTTTGACTTCATTATTCACTTACTTGCTACTCTGGTGATTGAGAGTTTTCATTTGAGCTTTGAAGATTGATTTTGAACTGCTTGCATGAGGATTGTTGGGTGCCGATGTCTAGATTTTCGTTGCTTAGACGTGTTTGCTTTGCAGTCACTTCTTCGAGCTCGAGTTTCATCTAGACTAATCCATGGTAGGTTATCATTGGCCCTTTCATCTGTTTGCATGATAATTGAACTGTTCTTTGATTGATCGATGGTCGACCTATGCTTGGTTACGATTTTGCATTTATCAAATTAGCGTTTGACCCATCTTTTTGTGAAACCTCATCACCCGTGCCATGTGTGCTTGTATTTATCCATTATATGGTGGGTGTGTGAGTTTGGGTGGTGTTAAGAGTCAGATTTTGGCCTTTAGGTGCGTAATCTATTATATCCGGCGAAGTTAGGGTTTTTGATGCTCTCCCCAGTTTTTGTCAAGGTTTGATAAATATTGTGGCGATTTGCATATCCTCCACCAATGTTAAAATAGCCCCTCCCTTGGGAAGCCTCAGAGTACTTTAGATTGATTTTCGCAGATGGTATTTTCAAACCCCGAGCTTAACCCTGGTTTTCATGGCGGGAGGTTATTAGTCAAAATTAGGGCATCGTTGTTTTGCCATGAGGACTTGTCATCTCAGGGCCTTGAGAACTTAAATTTTGAAATCATTCGAATCCCAATTAGCAAGATTTTGCATGAACATTCAGTCACTGGTTCACATAATGTCTTTCGTCAGGTTCTCGTGGTGTCCGAGGAATTTATGCGCACCCGAATTTTCCCAGTTTCAGCCAATTCTGCGGAGCGTAGTGATTTCTGGAGTATTTGAACTATCTGCGGAAATCTTTCCGGTCCGAACTTTTCTGGTTTTCCTGTGTGGTTCTATTTCTTTCGATTTCCCAAAGATAGGATTAACGGAGTAAGTGCTTAATGCTTATTTCTTGTTGCTAATTAACTAATTTCATGATTATCTCATAATATTTTGTTCGTACTAATGATTTATTTGACCGATGATGTCTCAGCAACAGGAATCCGTCTAGGTCGAATTTCTCTGAAATTCTGCCCCAACTGGATTTTCCCAGTTTACAATGTTTTTCTGGATTGCTTTATTTTTTTGGATTTTCAAGGATTGGCAATTTGTGACAGTTTCTAATTGCCTCATATGATTTTGTACTAATCCTTTGGTCAGAATATGCATGGTAATTGGGTACTTATGACAATCTTTTGTGAGTGCAGGCTGAGTCAAGCAAGGCTGCTACAGGAAAATCTAAGGGTGACACGGAGGGGTCCTCCATTTCAGAAGCAGAAAGGCTAAGATTGGACACCAAGAGCCAGCTGCCAGAAAGCAAGATATCTTCTGTGTGGTCTGAAGTGTCTGACACCAATGTGGGAGCCTGGAGATATGAGGAGTTCAAGGAGAGGACAGCTCAGAAGGATCTGTCGATCTTGAGGCAGGGAATGATGAAGTCCGGATTGGTGCATGTGGCAGGGTTCCCTCCAACGATCCAATGCTATGAGCTGATACTTGAGTGTGCCTGGCAATATGACTTCGACACCCAAAGGGTTGTCAGCACTGAGGGGAGAGTCTTGGAAAATTTCAGTCCTATTTCTATTGCACAAGCCTTTGACATGCCAGATTTTCCTTCTGTGTGTGCTTTGAACATGGACATGGCCAGGACATATTATGAGAATGAACCAACCAAAGCTCAACAGATGATCAATTCTTGGTTGGAGAAGCCAAAATCACATTACTCTAAACTGCCCAAGCAGTTACACAGGGTCAAATTCAGGACAGACATTTATGATGCTATAACATTTTTGAGCAGGGTAGCAGGATTGAAGAGTGTCAGAGTGTCAAAGAGTTGGATGGTCCATGTGATCACCAAAATTGAACAAGGAACCAACTACCACTGGGCATGACTTATCAGCACCATAATTGACAAGCAGCTGAGGGATGTCCTGGAAACCAAGAAATTCACCATGTCCTCTTATGTCATGTATGTGTTGGCAAGATTCTACCCATACAGGGGTTTGAGTCCACAAGGGACGTTTGGACAGGATATAGTCTATGAGATTTACCCAGAGTTGCACCTAGGACACAAGAACTACAGAAGAGCCAATGATGCATTTACAATGCATCACTCGGATGCTTCAAAGTGCAGAGCATGTGAGACTGTCAGATGGAGTGAGGGACCTGATAAGGAGATATGGGGCCTAGTTCATTCAGTTTCCTACCTTCTCTTACATTAGAATTGATGGATGCTCGGCTACTCCATACAGGTTACCTAGGTACCCTACCGATTATATTGCGTTATTGGAAATTGTTAGACAAATATGTGAATTTGATGCAGTTGTTAAGAAGGAAAAGCATAAAACAAGCTTTGGTGGGGATTTCCCTCTTGGAATTGGCATGACAGAGGTGTGTCCTTCTATCCAATTGGCACATGCAGCAGGTGATGAGTTGGCAACTCATGGTTTTTCCTTCCACTCCAAAAGAACCAACTTTGATATCACCGGGGAAGCATAGAAGGCTACCAAAGAGTACCATCATAAGGATGACCTAGAGGACTATTGGGCCAACATCAAAGATGATCTTGAAGCAAGAAAGAAGAGGTACTCTAGGCTTCCTATTGATGTGATTAGGCAATATAATGTCAAGTTGATCCCTGAACAACTGGAGGATGATGGGAACCTGGTGCAAGATCATGCCTATGAAGCTGTTAAGGATAGGTCAATCGAGAAAATCAACTACAATGAAGGTGAGGTCATAGAGTTGGAAGACCTAATGGCCCCTGTCATGAAATTCACCACTTCATGGCTAAAACATAAGGTTTGGGAGTTGCAGAGTGAGAAGGTACCCTGTACCTTTAATTTGATGGGAAACCTTAATCCTATGTCTACTTCAGAGGAATCTGGGGAAGATGACCCCAAAGGGAAAACTCAAAAGACCTCACCTTTCAAAATAAAGATCAGAGGCCCTAAAGAAAGTGAGTCGAAACCAGAAAGAAAGCCAAAAGGAAAGAAAAGAAGTCGGGCTTTGAAGATTGGCAGGTCCTCTGATGAGGAAGAGTTGGAAAAGGCAGAAGAAGAGGATGTTCCTCCACCACCAAAGAAGACTAGGACAGCTAGGGGTTCGAAGAAGAAAGGTCAGGATACCTCTAAAGATGAGACCCCGATTGTTGATGTGAAAAGTTCTGGGGAAAGGACAAAGGTTTATATGAGGAAATCAAGGACTCCATCCCCTAAGGACACTGTGCAAAAGATGGATCCTCCTCCAAAGTTACCAACTATGGAGCCATCTTGGGCTGCTTGTCCTCCACCAAGCGTGCCTGAGCAAGAAATTCTTAAGGAACGTGAGACTAGCAGAGAAGCAGAGCTATTTAAGGAAGGAGCACTCTTTGGTGCAGCAGCTGAGCTTGAAGTAGAAGAGCTGGGAAAGCATCCTTCTCCTCTAGTGCAATATGAGGATTCTCTGGCAAGTAGCAAGGGTGATGGATCACCTGAGAAGGAGAATGTCCTGGTTAGAACCCCATCGCCGGTGCAAGAGGTGGAGCTTGAAGAGGGAAATCAAGGTGAGCAGTTCCCTGAAAAGGAAGAAGAGAGAACAACAGAACAACAGGAAGAAGCAAAAAAAAAGGAAATTTGGGTAGAACCTGCTGTCCCAGACTGGCTTGAAAAGGAAATCACAAGGAAGAAACAGGTAGTTGTTGAAGACACTCCTTTGGATTGGGATGAGACGCTGTCAAAGATCGGTAAAGGCAAGAAGAAGAAGGCAGCTAAGGTAGTTTCAAGAATAGAAAGGGATGAGGTAAATAACAAAGTTATTCACATTGCCACCCCTACTGCAGAAAATACTAGAGAAGATGTCACTGGTGAGGATTATAATGTGCAGACTATTAACCTTGGACCAGCATCTATGGAGCAGGATATAGAGGAGTACGAAGGGTCTAGCACTGTGATCATTGGTAGATTGAGAAAGGAGACTCAGACCAAGCATGAGCTGAGAAAAGAAAATGAGAGACTTAGGAAATGCTTGGAGAAAGTAATGAAACCTCTGCAATCTCTCCACCCATCTTCCTCTGCTACTCCTGGTTTCCTACCCAAGGAAACTATTTCTGAGATTGAGAAAATGAAGGCTTGTGCTCAAACTACAACGGACTGGTTAAAGGATGTGCAGGTAAAAGGGGATAGCGCAATCAAGGAAATAGTTTTAGTTGGGAAAGATGCAGTCAGAGCCAAGGAATTATTGGAGCATTTGCTATCCCAGGACAAGGAAGACATTGACCTTCTACTACAGAAATCTAAGGTCATCATAGAATATGGTAAAGATCAGTTGGTAACAGATGGGATCCTTCCCTCCTCCAGATTAAATGAACCTTGGGAATGGTTTGAGGCTCTGCAGATTTGGCAGAAGGCCATGAGGAAGATCTAGAAATGAAAAAAATCAATAGATGGTGATTTAGCTGGTGTCTATGAGGGCTGCATTGCATTTTTTGAGGTCATGACTTGTAGGAGAAAGATTGCCCCTAAATACCTGAGTCTAGAACAACTGATGGAATGGTGGCATGATGTTTATGCTCCAGATTCTAAGAATGTCATAGCAGGGCAACAATTGGATGATGCGGCAACCTACCTGGTAGTAATGGATAAATATCAGGCACATAAGGGTGATTGGAATAAGACTGTTGAGCTGTCAAAAGAGGAGATTGATTCCATTAAATGCAAACTTAAGATTTTTCCTTTTCCACCTGTCACTGAGCTAGATAAAGTGTTTTTGTGGGTTCAAGGATCGTTGGACCAGAACAAAGATAAGGGAGGCGGTAGTTAATGCCATTTTTAGATTTGTGCTTCCCTATTATTATAGGGACTGTGTCTGGGCTGACCTTGATGATATATCAGCATTTAATGTGTGCCTTATTTCAAAATTCCTAGGGCTGACTTATTTTGGCAGTTGTTTTATTTTGTAAATGTTTGGCTAGGTTGACATGTCTTGAGAATTGGCTATAAAAGGGCATTCTTGCCTCATTGTAAAAGGGGGATTAGAGATTAGGCATTAGAATTAGAGAAAGAAGATAATAGAGTCAAGTTAGAGCAATTTTGTGAATTTCTTGAAGCAAATATTGTAAACAGAATAGTGGAATTGTTGCAATATTTTGGTGATCTAATACAATTGAAGACATTGTGGTTTCCTGGTGAAATCTCTTATGTTAGCTTATCTTGCATGATTCTTGTTTTTCTATCTTTCAGGTTGCTTGAAGATTTAGAATTCAGTGTCAGAATTAAATTAGTTCTAGTTTGATGAATAATGTTTATGATTTCATATTTGGAATGTTTGTAGCAATCTCTAGTCTATACTCCTAGTAATTATCTGATTGTAGTAGGCTGGTGAAGTCAACCTGGACCATACAGTTATATGTGCTTAAGTCTGATTGTGGATGAATGTCTATGATTTGAAAATCTATATACCTTAGAAGATTGCACCGTTCTTGTGATATTGCATTGTGGGTTAAGCAAGAATTGGTTACTTGAGATTGGTCCATTCCAGATATCTGTTATTTGCATTGTTCATTCTAGCGATAGTTTAGATCTTATCATATTCTTCCAGCCTTATCTTTTGCTATTTCTTTATCATACGGTTAAATTTAGGATTTGAGATCATCATATTGTAAAATCTTATAAATTGGGAAGATACAGTTTGCTTGTAGTAAGGTCCGATTGTGATTACCAACATTTTCACATATTATCTGAGTTGTTTATGCATTGTCAAGACCTGACACCTGAGAGACCTTGGGGTGATTTTCAGTAATTTATTGTTGGAAATAACCTTTCAAGAGAGATAGAATATTTCATTCTATCTGAGTTGTTGCTATGCAGAAAACACCATCAACAACACCTAGTCTAGTGGTGAAATGCAAAAAGATGTGGATTGATGTTATGACAGCCCAGAAGTAAGTAAGAATGAACAAATGGATAGCCTATTCTCTGTGACAAATTGTAACAATACTTTTGACAAGGTTGTTAGCAATTCAATCACCTATAATTGGGGAAGTCTAGTTATTATTAGTCCATTGAGTTTTCATATTTTGGTGATGATGACATCATAACATATCCTGATTTACAACTTGGTAATGCATTAAGTTCTAGTGGAGGTCAAGGAGAGGAAGTGCTTGAAAGAATGGATCAGAACAATGATCTATTAATTTGTGAACAAATTTCAAATCTATTGACCACTAAATATTAGAAATGTACACACGTAAACAACCCTCAGTTGTTGTGTGTTTCCCCTCTCTTTTTCTATAGTGACGATATTCTTCAATATGCAAGGTATGATGTATGTGTTTTTCAATATTCCTTTCATTTATGAACTAGTTGATCAGCATGATGATAATGTAGATGAAGAAAAGCAACCATTTCATTTTAGTGATGCATTGTATGATGAATATGAAAGTGTGCATGTTGATGCAAACTCAGAAATATGTTTTGATGAGTTTGAAGCAAAAAATGACAATGAGGTTTGTGCATCCAATGAGCCAAGTCTTGAGAATTTTAATGCAGATTTGGAAAAGTCTTTGTTTTCTGACTTGAATGAGCCTAGTCATGAGTTTTTGAATGTGGATGTAGATGTTGGTTTCAATGAGAAACCATATTATCTTTCTAAACTAGAATTACTCATTATTGAGCAAGCTTGGGATGTTGAAAAGGTTGATATGTTATGTTCAGAAGATGACAAAGTTAGTAATGACAAGGATGAGCTAGAAATCCATGATGATTCTCTGTACTAGCATGATGGAGGATAGTTACAGAGTGTGCCAATAGATGAATGTTTCTCTTTGCATATACTTGGAGATAGTTTGCATGATGTGTAATATTTTTTGATGAGTTCTTGTGATGGGTTCACCTTTGATATGGAAGCTAGTAATCGGATTGAGCTTAATAGTACTAGCCATGTGGTAGAATGTGAGTGTTATTTTTTTCAGCTAGAGGAAGTTTTCATAAAGTGTGGCAATGTGAAAAACATTGAAGAATGTTGTTTTCAGGTTGAGAATGGTTTATATGATGACTATGATAAGTTGTTTACACATGATAATCAACATTTTGAGAGTTTTCTTGACTTTCAGATGCATAGTGATTATGAACATGTTGATAAAGTTGTATATGATTTCTTGTTGGGAGGTACAAACATGTTTAATTAGGTGGATGGTTGTGATTAGGCTATGCTTTCATATGGTCTTGATCACTCTCTTTAAATGATGCCACTTGATACAAAATTAGAGAATGAAGAAAGTCATGGTGATGTGGCATATGTGATTTGGCTACCACTTGATAACAAAGCTAAATAAGAAGCAAGTTTCCACTTGCACAAAAGTAGCTTGATACTTCTGTTTGTAAAGGTGTAGTCACTCATGTTGTTGTGGTGTGATAGGGGAAAGCATGAGTTGAGGGAGATCAAATATTTTTACACATTGGTGTTTGAAAGAGGTAAAAAATTGACTCCCCTTTTTCATTTGGTGGCCTAGGGTCACCAAATGAAGTTGAAAAAGAAAGTTGAATAAAGGAGCAGTTTGATAGCACCTGATGGACTCAGTATTTGGTCTATTCCCCAGAGATTTGGATTCTTGCTATTCCCATAGGAGGCATACATCCCCAGTTGGAGCTACTATTGGGACTTTCAAATTTTGCAAATTTGAAGTTCCCATTTTGAAAAATTTTCCTTTGCACACTCAGAAACACCCCTGATGAATTTTCCCAAGTGACCTACTTTGGAGGGTCATATTTCAAAGCCAGTTGATTTTCATGCAAAAAACATTTGTGGACACACTCATGTGACATATGTGAGTGTGCATGTAAATTTTAGATTCCCATGATAAGTTTTGACGAGGTTTTGAAAAGTGAAGTTGGAGGGTTTTGGCATTTTTTTGCTATTTTCAAACTCTTTGTCCTACGTGTTGGCCTCTTGTTCGAGTGAATATTACCCAACTGGATGATCTTCATGTAAAATGGGTTGTTTCTCTCCATTATCCTTACATAAATGTACTCCCTAGTCCAATTTTAGAGCTTCATGATAAGATTTGATATTTTTACCAGGCCAAAAGCAAATGCTTGTTCAGTTTTGCACTAAGCATTCAGTTTTGCACTTGCATTTCTGAAACTTTTAAAGGTGGTCAACTTTGACCCCTAATATCTTGCAAAGAATGATGATTGAAGAAAATTCCTCTTGCACACATGCTCAGTGTACCTAAATGAGCTTATGTTTCTAGTGGAAATTCCTAAGAAGTTGTTTTTATATTTTTCTGAAGTGGTGATTGAATGTGTTTTAATTGACTTTGAATAGATACAATTGCAGAAAAGTCTGACTGAGCAACTTTGCAATTGAATAAATTTCACCTCAGGATCCCTTTTCTAAATTTGTTGTGATCCATTCTTGGGTCAAACTTCTACATTCCTATAAGTTTTCATAGCTCCAGGAGGTCATTTGACTAGTTTTCCAAGGTGATTCTAGAGCCAACTTGGCCAGTTTTGCTCACTGTTCAAATATGCCAGAAAACAAATTTTAATGAAGACTTAGTTTATCATTTTAGTTTAGAGGCATTCATAAGCATTCACAAGCTACATCAAGGTCAGTTCAAAGAGAAACTTTTTTGAAAATGATTTTTTTTTAGCCGGGCCCACATGGGGACCCAACATGCTTCACATAGTTATGAAGTTTCATAGTGAACAAGAGCTTGAAGACAACCAAACAATGGGGTCAGCATATAGTGAATTTTTTAGCAAAGAAATAGTTGAGAATGCCATGAAAATAAGTTGATTAGATAAAATTGATAGAGGTAATATTGCTTGAATAATATCTTTGCTAAGAATTAACAATTATGTGAGTATGTGGCACAAAATGTGATTTCACCAAAAAATTTATTAACCTTCATTGACTGCTAGGGATAGCTTCAGAACTCTAGATGACCCACGAAATTTTTTTTGAATAAGTGGAGCATAAGACAATAGTGGATAGCATGGGCTCATTCTAAGAGGATCAAATGATAAAATAATGAATGTATAAGGATGGTGCTATCCACCATGGGACAAAGTCACAACTCTATTTGATCTTGCTTGATTGATTAAATAGCTCTATGATACTGAAAAAGAAAAGCTCTTATCATGATAATAGGGCTTGAGTTTTCTGAGCGTATGGATGAGCATTAGTATCTTGCAGCTACAAGGCAGGTTTGGAAAGAATTTCAACCGATTTTAAGTTCGACATGGGCCTGTATACATCCATATACAACAGTTGAATTTAAAGATGAAATTGTTTTATTGGTGCCATTGGCAGTGAAGTTTCATTAATAAAAAATACTTCTATCTTGAACTTGTGGGAGATGTTGAGAATCAGTTCAAATCCAAAAAAAATATTGTGGTTGCATCTCTTACACTATTTACCCTTATGACATTATATTAAATGGTTATTCATATTTCACTCTATGTGTCAATTGAGATAGTGAATCCTATTCAATTTGCTCAAATTCAACAATTTGATAGATGGAAGTATGTTTCTGAATGTGGGTTCAAATGTTTTAAATGATAAGTATTCTTATCCAAAGAAAATAATTATTTTTTTTCTTTGAAAATATGAGGAAGTCTGAATGGATAAGGCAATAGGCTTGAGAGGGTTTTGGAACTGTATTGTGCAATCAGGGTTCTGAAAACATGAGGAATTTTGCTGCAAGCTCTATTTGGCACTAGTTCCCATGTTCTACCACATCTAGCACATGGATGTTGAAATGATTACACTGTAGGGGACGACCCTCTTGATAACTAAGGGGACAATGGAATTTGCATAACACGAATCATATGTGAAGATTCCACTTGGAAATTGAATCCAATCCTAAGTTGTACGCTAGAGGAGAAATAAATGAAAAATGTTCTCACTACTAAATGGCCCAACAATGTATTGTGAAGGGTGCCATCAGCAACAAAAGGGAGTGGGAGTTTACATTTGTAGTGAGATATATCAAATTTTTTTGAGGAAATTCTATTTTTATGCTAAAAAGGCATCATCTCTAGCTGTGGGGTTGATTTTTTTTTGCAAAAGGAATCAATAAGCACATCAATTTGAATAGAGGGTGAGCTTTAGTTAGGTGTTTAGGATGCACTTTAAGTTTGATAAAATACACCAAATACTCTATATTCTATGCAACTATACTCAAGGGGGTGCTAGCATATTTGAAATGAGGTCCAATTTAGTTCAGATTTTTCTTTGGAATGTGCTCATGGTGGATAAAAACTCAACAAAGGCCTTGTGTTTGTGGAGCAACATGGAGATAAGAAATATAAATGTTGCAAAACACCCTGAGAAGGCCAACAACCTATTAAAAAATTATTTGCTGCAAGCCCTAGGAGGCGCCAAGTAAACAAGAGCAAGATAAGATTTTCACTACATATGGATGTAGTTAGTTGATGGAGGGAATGTTGGCGCACTAGCCACTATCATGCTTGCTTGGGGCCTGTTGGTATTGTAAAGGAAGTGTTTTCACAATGGTTTGATGCGGAATGTGTGGGAAAATATGACATATCTTGACATGCTACCATGGCTCAACATGGAGTATAGGAGGTTCTTTGAATCTATGGGGATGCCTTGTTAAGGTGATTCATAACTCATCAAACATTTTATTGAATGCATCATGGCCCGAGATATTGGAGGAGTCCATTTGGAGTAATGGTGCAACCAAATGAAGGGAACACATTGTGTGAGGGCATGTACCAACACCTGTAAGGAAAGTATATTAAAATTTTTTGAGGTAAAGTTGTAAGACCAGAGGAATTAGGCACCATTACCAGTTGAACAAGGGCTTCGATGGAGGAAAATTGTGTTTTGGGTCCCCGAGCTATGGGAAGAAGCTTATTTTGATCCTATTAGAGTTGTTTCCATTGGACAATGGACATTTCTTTTGACATAAATTATGGATATAACTAGAATGGGATGGGAGAATGGTAGCTCACTGCCATGAAGGGAGGAGTTTTGAGTAGCTAAACAAATTAGGGAAAACAACAGGGTGAATGCAAGGATCAATGGTCAACACTTTCGTAGATGAAATCTACACCCTTGCTCATTGTCTCACGGAAATAAGTTGCTCACTTGTTATTTCTTATGAGGCTCATGAGATCACGCCATGTGGATGTGGTCCAAACCTGAGTCTTCATAGAATGGGTAAGCTTGATTTTAAAGTAAAGTGACCCAATGAAATTTTAAAAGGCCAAAGCATTGAAGTTTTAAAAGATAAATGTGCCCAATAAAATAAAGAGTTTAAATATTTTAGGAAACAATTTTTTTTAAATATTTAAATGTGGAACGAACGGGGTGAATGATGTGGGTCCATGAACATCTAAAGGGTGACTATGAAGGAGTGGGTAAAATATATTACCAAAATGAATTTTAAATTCATTTACCATAGAGTGCACACATAAGGTTTTTTAATTTCCCCATCAAATGGTCAAAGAAATTATTTATAAGTAATGCTTTGAGAATATAAAAGAAATTTAATTTTTGGTGAAAAGTGAAAGCATAACTGGATGATTTTATGGGGAGGCCATTATTTTGCTAGAAATGAAATGGGTAAATTTTTTTGTTGCCCAATGATAAAATTTTAAAGCCTTTCACTTTTTTTTTTAAGTGAAACTAAAAAGAAATGATTTTAAAATGCGAATGGTGTGCACGGGAAAAGTGAATAAAATGTTCACTAATGTTTTCATTGTGTTGGGCACATAAATGAAAATGCAAAAATAAAATTGCAGCTACAATAAAGGAAAAAATTATAAGTTTTCATGGGAGCAGATATTTTTAAACTTCCAGAGGTAGAATGGAAAGATTTTTCATGTGGCAGAGATTTTATGTTTCAGAACAAAGCTGAATTTTCTACTACAAAATAGAGGCAAAGTTTTTTGCAAAGGAAGAGAGAAGAGAGTGGATTTTCTTTTTGTTGATTAGTAGTGGATGGAGCTTCTAGGTGTCTTCAACAGATTAACTTCTAGTGCTTTCCTTTCTTCTATATCTTCTCATTCTTCTCTCATTGTAAAGGGTTCTGAATTTTTGTATGGGTAGGGTAGATAGAGAAAGTCTGAGTCTGAGTCATGAACTGAGTCTGTAAGCTATAATTGTTGATTTCATGAGTAAATATCAGCTAGGTTGTGCAAGTAAATCAAGAATGTCATCAAATTGTCTCTGAATTTGTACACAATTGATCATATGAATTCAATAATACAAAGTATGTTTGAGTTTTTCATCTCAGTTTCCATGAGATTGTTTTATTTGTTCATGGGTCTATTTCAAAGAAATGGTTAAATTACTTTGAAAATATAATTGTGATTTCAAGTGTCTAGGTTGGATCTATAAGAAGAATTTGATAGATAACAGGAGATGATTTGTTGTTGTAATGCATTAATAGTTTGAATCCACTAGTTGAAGTCTATTTTTTGATGAGTTCTCTTTATGAAGTTGACTACATGGCCTAGAATTAGGCATTGATCTGTCATTTAGCTTAATGCATTTTAGAAACAATTTAAAATCAAAATAAAATTTTAAATCCTTGTTGTTTGATTGAGGTTTAGTGTTGAATTTTGCTTCCCAATTGTTGAGTGAGTGTTGAGATACCAAAAATGTAGCCATATTTGAGGTTGTTAGTGCTTTCCTTGGTGTATTTTCATTGGGAATTATTTGCTATAAAAATCATTTTTTGTGCATAATTGCAATAAAGTCTTTAGGAATTGTAGAGGTTGACCCACCTTGGTCTTGCAAAGCTAGAAGTGTAGGAGATTTTAGTCTTTGACTGAACCTTGTTAGTTGGCCAAATCCACCATTGAGTTTGATCATTAGAAAGTGACTAGTCTATAGGATTCATTGGACTAATTGATTTGGAACACTAACATAGCATTAGAATCCAAGTTGGCTTTTTCTGTATTCTTGTTTGGTTTATTTGTTCAATGCAATAGGAATTCATTCTCTCTCTATTGTTTCAAGTGATTGATTGTTCATTTTTCTATATTTTGTTCAATATTGAATCTACACTGCATGATAGAGTTCAATATTCTTTTTCTATTTACCATTTGCATTTTTTTGGAAAATTTTGAGGCTTTCTCGCCATTTGTTTGTCTCCTCTCATTCCCCTGGATTCTTTCTTTCTTTTTTATTTGACACGTTGCTGGGTGCTGTCATAATAGTGGTTTACAATTCCTGAGAGGAACGAATTTTAGCTGAAATCACATATTTTTAGAAAATATAATGATTTAAGCCTTAAAAAGTTCCATTTTAAGGATTCCAATTGAAGAGGGTTTGATCAAATTACCTTAGATCAAACCCCCTTGGATAGAACCTCGCTAGTTTTAAACCATACCTATAAATGCGGGGATCAATTATTCCTTTTATGTGGATATGATGCATTATTCTAATAAGCTCCAATGAATATAATTTTTAATATGTTTTGGTTTTGTTATGTATTTGTTTTTAAGTTTTATTAAACATAGGTTTTCATCGAAAATGAATTTTTGTTCTTCATGTGGAAAAATAGAAGATTATCAAAAAATTGAAAAATATGAGTGCACCAAATATTGAAGTCCTTGATCCAACAAAAAATAAAATAAAATTTTGACATATACAAAAAAGTTACATGTTATATGGTCGCATGAATTGTAATTCGTTTGACTTTGAAACTTGATTAAGGAAAAAATATTCAATAAAAACTATCTAAAGTGGAAGCACTAGATATCAAAGTTACAAATCTAAATTTGAAAGAATTAGAATTTTATCCTTCATGGAAAAAAAGTTATGCGTTATACGGTGCGCGTCACTTTTTTAAAATGTTGTTTTCTAAAAAAAAATCGTGGGAGATGGAAAAAGAAGTGCAATTTGATTCCAAAAATTTTGAAAAAAATATTTTTAGAATCTACAGACAAAATCTAATGAAACTCTAGTTTGCACCATCTTCAAATTCCTCACATTTTAGCGACTATAGGTGCCCAAATGTGAAGATTTAGTTAAAAATAATAATTTCAATGTCGAGTTTGGCCAAAAATTGTAAACCACTATTATGGGATCACCTTGCTACGATTTAACTTATATGCCTCATGATCCATATTGAATATTTTAAAATCCATGCAATGGATAAGTCTTTTCCTGCAAGCTACATTTAACATTCTATTTCACTTAATATCTATATTGTTGAAGATTTTGATTTTATGGCATTTGAATTGTGATGGGTGTGATATTGCGTTGTATTCTCTAATAGTTGGATTCTTGGCTGCAATGGTTTTATGTTTACTTAATAGAAAATGTGTGTAACTAGAGGAAATGGGGAGATCTTGATTATTTTTCAAGGAGGAAGTCCTTTGTGCAAGTGGTTAATCATGGTCTTCTAGAGGCTAGAGGGATATTTTTGTATGTTGGGTTTTATGATTGTTCTCTTGAAAATGGTTGATGATATACTTGAGATGTGTGCATGAGGGTCTTTACTTGCACTATTTTTCCTTCTAGTGCTTGTGTTTTGTAAGTGAGATGGCCTATGGCTCACTCTATATGTGGTTTATTATGAACTAGTAAAGTGTACAAGATGGCCTTAGCTTGCTTTATGCATTGGGTCTTCTAGTTGCAAGTAGGGGGAGTGGCTCTCAATGGGGGTTAGAACCCAAAGTAATGTCTAGGGTAACCTATTTGGGAGTTTCTTAATTCAATGATAACCTAGTTAATGAATTGGGGGGATGGGTAATTTTCACATAAAAAAGATAACGGATGTGTCGCCCATGCCTGTAGTGCTCGTTTAGGCTAAGGATGGGTTGAGAAGGCTTAGCTAGAAAGATCGACTTCTTTTTCTCACAAAAGGAATGTTGGTTCTGCATGTTTCACCCTATGGGGCCAGGAACTAGTGATAGGTTGCTAGGGAAACCATAGATGGGGGTCGGGGTCTAGTGAGAGATTGCCAGGTTAACCCATGCCAGGACCATGTGATGACACTCTTCCTTATTGTAGTCTAGTATTCCCTAGTTGGGTATGTGTAGGATCATGATGGGCCAAAAAGTGGTGATATGATGGGTATATGTAGGTATGCAGCTGACGACGATTTTTTTACCCAAAATTTATGAAACAAAAAGGGTTTTTAAAGGAGATTCTTAGCTTTCCACCAATATAAATTATGCTTTACTTTGAATTTAATAAATAATTATTATTCATTTTCTATTTCAATTATGACTAAATTCTTGATTGATAGGATGATTGAAAAACATAAATAGCTTTCAAACAGTATCACATTCTATGCTTCACATACTATAGGATTAAAAAATAATAATAATAATTTCATGAAGGTTTGACCAAGTTAAGGTGGTCAGACATACTGAATTTTATATTTTTAAAATTTGTAATAAAAATTCATAAATAATTATTTACTTGGAAAAAAAATACAAAAAAATATGCATCACATTGGGACATGAGTCCTCTATTTATATCTAAAATATTATAAAATAATATTATAATTTTATTGTGGTTAGGGTGTTGAGACGGACACTTCTTATTTTTTCCTTGAAATTTAAGTACTCTTGCATTGAAATTTCAAATTTTCACCAAATAGATTTTTTTTAAAATAAACCTACTAGTTTAGAAACTACATTCAAATTTTCTACAAATTCTATTCTTACATATTTTTGAAATAATATAGATAACTTATTCAAAGTTTTACATCAACTCTAAATTTTCTAATTTTTTTGCCACTTAAGGGTCTGTTTTTTCCATGATCTTGTAGATACCTAGTTATGTTATCCCCTTTTGTTGTATGTGTACCTCTAGAAGTGAATTCTTTGTTGTAAGTAGTGTATGTGTCTATGTATAGACAATGTTCATGTTGTTGTAGTGTTGTGTTGGAGCCATGTTCAACCTAGTCTATGGTGGTTTACCGTCTTCTTGACTATTTGTTTCTAGTGGGACCTTATGTTATCTCCTAGCATGAGGGGTGGACCTTAGGGTTCTACATGGTTAGGAGGTTGGTTTTTTCCTCCATTGAGTTTTCCTTGATGTTGATCGTGTGTGTGAAGGATGTACCTCATGTAGCAGGTTCCATATCTTGTACCAATTCGAGCAGATAGTATCATATGTTCATGTACTAGTCTTGTATATCAGTTGAACATGTATTGTAATCTTGATGTATACTTCCCAAGGTATTCGGGAAGCATTATTGTAAACAATGTAAAGATGTAATAGTTATGGTGTACCCTCATGTAAGGGAATTCGTGTATGTACTTGTAGCTCTATATATATATATATGATTTTTGATGATTACTTATTTGATAATATAATATAGAAATGTATGTGTTTATTCATTTAATGCAATGGATTTAGAATGAGCTCCTATTGTTAGTTAATTCATGATGTATGTTTAGATATTTTTAATAGTATGTTTTTAATGTTTTCATGGAATATTAGAGGACTTAGCTTAGCTTATATGATATGTTTATATATGATTTACATTTATTTTTTATTTCTTTTAAATAAAAAAAATTATACCATTATTGTAGTTAATCGTGTTTTCCTTTGGGGTTCTTTGCCAGGGCATTACACAAGTCATAAATATCAAGTATGAATTTTACCACCAACATTGCACCAATCTTAGTTTGAATTGGTGAACACATTGAGATGGTTGGAGATACTCAGTGGCTTTCATTATTTCCAACAGTTGGATTGATGTTACCCAAAGATCTCTTATTACCATTATGCTAACCTCTTTAAAAGAACAATGGTTAGTAAATCATGTAATTACAGAAACAGACATTTGATTGTACATCATTGATGAGTCTTTTAAGAGAGGAAATTGAGTAGCTTTATTAGAAGACTACAATGTCTATCATTATCATAACTAATAGATAAGTAATAATGATTTTGTAAGGGTGATGATAGAGGATAAGACTGAGTTATTTTTACACCTTATGATGTTCATTGATGAGATTTTTGTTGAAGTGGGTTTGTTTAGATATATGAGATGATGGGGAATGGTATGAAAACCCAGATTGTGAATAATACTAGGCCTATTGAAATGGTATCTAAGAGAGTTTTTATTGAAGAAATTATGAAGGCATTAAGCACAGTTGCAAGGGATGGTATTGTGATTTTTATAAGTTCAATTATGTTAATTTATTGAATGTGGGATTCTATCTCATGTTGATTGATATACATGGCTATATGACATGCTTGAGGCAACAAAGAAATAGTTACATTTAACATCCTGGTATAGTATAAAGTAAATTGAACTAGAAAAGATCAATCTCTAGTAGAGAAAAGTAGAACGATTAGAAAACTAATGGAATAGTCTAATACATGAAAGATGAATGACCTCCAAACTTCACATTTTTAACTCATTTAGTCATAAATCATGAAAAACCATGTTTGAAATGATGACTACCACAATTGGCATGGATTTCCATTTAGATGTTCTTGTTCACAATTTTGTATATTAATTTGATCATCAATGTGCTTTTCTACTTTTTAAGATATTGTGACAAAATAATATTTTTTATATGGAGGATTCCCAGTGTCTCGTGACCCTTTGGTGTGATATCTAGATGTACCTCACTGTGCTAACTGAAACATAAATTAATCAAAAAACAACTTTTGGTAGGTAAGGTTACTATTTTCTATTACTTTTGGTGTGAAGAAGAGCTTAGTGAATGTTGTTATTCTTTGTTTAGTAAATAATGATAATTAGGTGGATAGTTTGTGTTTGTGTGCAGAGGAAGGAAGGTGAGCTGTATGAACCTTTCTTGTCGAATATTTTTAAAAGTAATTAAAAAAATTAATGGAAGACAATGTTGTCATGTTCTATTACTTTAGATCCTAGGATGATTTTAGTGGATGGGTGATCCCACAATAGTGGTTTACAATTTTTGGCCAAACTGGACACTGAAATTATTTTTTCCAACTAAATCTTCACTTTCGGGCACCTATAGCGGCTAAACCGTGAGGAATTTGAAGATGATGCAAACTAGAGTTTCGTGAAATTTTTTCTATAGATTCTAAATATATTTTTTTCAATTTTTTTTGAATAAAATTGCACCTCTTTTTATCTCCCTCGAAAACTAGTTTTTTTTCATAAAATAACATTTTTAAGGAGTGACACTCACTGTATAACACATAATTTTTTTTCCATGAAGGGTAAAATTCTAATTATTTCAAATTTAGATAAATGTAACTCCAATATCTATTGCTTCCACTTGGTTAGATAGTGTTTTATTGAATAGTTTTTCCTTAATCAAGTTTTGAAGTCAAAACAATTACAATTCATACATAGACAAACCGTATAACGCATAACTTTTTTTGTATGTATCAAAATTCAATTTTAGTATTTTTGTTGGATCAAGGACTTCAATATCTGGTGCACTCATATTTTAATTTTTTTTTTGATAATCTTCTATTTTTCCACGTGTAGAACAAAGAGCTTGATTTTTGGTGAAAAACCTACATTCACAAGAAATAAAAAATAAATATAATAATTAAATTAAATTAATTTAAAATTTTACTTTTTGGGAAGCTTATAATAAGGACTACATATTTAAAAATAAATTAAATTAAATGAATTCATTTGATCCCCCGAAAGGTAAATCAATACTGGTTTTTTATCAGCATTTTGATAGGTGTAAAGGAGACTTCGTTACAGGTATGGTTTAAAACTAGCATGTTTCTATCCAAGGTAGTTTGATCAAACCCTCTTCAATTGGAATGATTTAAATGGAAATTTTTAAGGCTTAAATAATTATATTTTCTAAAAATATGTGATTTCAACAAAAATCAGAATCTCCCAAAAATTGTAAACCAACTTTGTGGGATCACCCGGATGTTGTTATTCTTGTAATACCCCTCATGTTGCTGATACTCTTTGATACTCTTATGTGTTGGTTTGATACTTGGTTTGTGATGGTGATTAGTTCACCGATTTGGTTGTGTGTGGATTCATTTTTTGGTTGGTTTGTTGCACTTGACATTACTTATGATGTTTGATGATACATTATGTGGTGGTTACATTATTTGGTTATGCTATGGTTTTCTTTAATATTATATGTGATGATGTTGTGATTCCATGTTGCTATGTTTTCTGATGTTCTTGCTAGTGAGTCTTGGTGAAAGGACAGAGTAGCATCACTCACTTGCGAGCACCCTGCTACCCCATGATGTGTCTGCAATGGAGATTTACATGTTACTTGATGTTTGTTTGTATGTAGGAATTGTAGGAATAAAGTCTTGATTCCACCTGCTTTGGCAGGACAAGGCGAGCATTAAATTAACCCAACGGGTATAATGCTGAAAAAGGGAGTTGATAAGGAAGTGTCCCTGTCCCAAGTCTATCACCTCATTGTGAGTCATGTTGTGTCATGGTTTTGGCTTTGTCCTTGTATTTGTATTGTTTGTTGTTGTTTATTTATTTTAATTATGGTTAGTTGTTATTTATTTTACTTTATATCGAATAAATTAATGATATTTTGTGGATATGATTAATTGTGAGTAATTGTAATTTTCGAGTTAAATGTTGTCAATTAAAAGATATTTAATTAATTAAAAAGGATAGAGTTATTAATTTAAATAAATAATGTTTGTCATAATTGTAATTGTCTTTTTCAAAATATTAATATTTTTAAATCTAAGGATAATATCATGTGAGGATAAATATGAAATTAATGAATTTTTAATTAAATTTGTGAGATAAGTGTGAGATTTTAAAGAAAGAAAAATAACCAATGGATGGGTTGGATTTTTGAGAAAAAATAAGAGGTTTATTTATTTTTATTTATTTTATGTTGAGGGAAGGAAGTTTTCTACACACACAGAGGGATGGTTTTTGGGTTTGGTCTGGAAAAGAAAAAGATGAGTTTTTTTGCATTTCTCTCAAGAAATTGTTCTATAAGAAAAGAATAGCAAATTGATTTAGAAGTTAGCTGAAAGGAATTTGAGAAGGATCTATAGAGGAAGTTCATTTTCAAAAGAGGAAGAAGGGTTACCATGTTTGGATTCATCATCAAACGAAGGACTTCAGGTTCTTTTCGATTAATTAATTCTTTTGTTTCTTTTTGATTGTTTTGTAAGGGAAAACGAAAATCATGTCTACCATTCTTTAAATTGAGATTTATGTTTGAAAGAGGGTTTTGTTTTAGAAATATTGTTTGTGTTAAATCTTTAAGTCTCATGTAGAAATCTATTGAAAAATCTTCTAAATTTCTTCTATAAATCTTGTTGCTAAAATTATTGATTTGAAAGAAAATCGATTTATTAGGGTATTAAAAATTGTATACCCATATTTATTCTATGTCTCGAGGAAAATGAATTGGACTGTTATCATATTATTTATTTTATTGTTATGGGAAAATATATTTATATATATATACCTATATATATATCTGTATATATGTTATCTTTTGTTCTTTTAAAAAAAATTGTTATACTGTATGGATTTTGTATTTTTGTTTTGGGACGAATGAAATCCAATATAAAATAAAAATTTATTTATGTGTTGTGGGGGGGGGGGGAAGTGGTCGGTGGTGGTCGTACCACCCCTGACCCCATTGTGGTTGTATGTAGCTACCACTAGCTGCGCACAATAGCCGAGGCTGCTAGACGCAGCCGTGTGGGGGCTACGGCCACCCACACACTATGGTACAAAGTACCATAGTCCGTGACTAGTGTTTATTATCCATTTTACTCTATGTGAATTTCAATTTCATTTTAATTCAAATTTAATTCTTATTTGATTTTTATATTATATATAGATTATATTAATAAATATTAATATTAATATATATGTATATATATTTATATATTTTTACACTGTTGTAAGTTATAGAATGTTTGTATGGGCAATTTTTATAAAATGATGTAAATGCATAAATTTTAATGTATGTTTTATTTTATATACATATATATATATGTATATATATGTATATATATATATAAAGGATTTTATATGCAGTGATTATGAATTAATTAGATAATTTCATAAGTTGCAATGTTATAGTGTAATCAAGGAAATTAGAAATAAACTATGTGATTTAAATTAAACTGAATATTCTTGAGAAATTAAATTATTTATTTGGTGGAATTATTGTGTATTGAAATGTGTTTTATGGCATTATTTAATGTGATTGTGTACTCTTGAGATTATTCATTAAATCAATTGTGATTTTCTCTTTATTGGAATTATGTCATGTGGGAAAGCTTGAGTGATAACCTAAGTAATTAATTAGGGGGTGGGTAGTTAAACATTAATAAGATGATTATGGATGCCTCATCTACCTGTTAGTGTTATCATAGACTAAAGGTGGGACGAGATTGCCATGGTTGGCATGATCATTGCCTCGTCCTCATGAGAGGTTAACGATTCCGCATGAGTAACCCTATGAAGCGACGCCTTGAGATAGGTTGTCAAGATAACCATAGATGGAGGTGGCACCTTGTGATAGGTTTTCTGGATAATCCATGTAAGGCCATGCAATGAAACTCTTCTCTAGCATTCCCTTTGAGTTGTTTTATTGAAATCCTCTATAAGTGGTCTATTCTTTTGTTTTGGTATTTTATTGTTGTTATGAGATATTTCCTTGTGGTCTCTTGCTTATCATGTCTAGAGTTTAGTCTTTTCTTACTATTTGGATGTTCTTGGTTGGGGATCCTTCCTTGTTTACTCCCATCATGAGGGTGGTTGGGTGGAATGTGCTATGCACCCCGTTGGGTCCCCTTATGATGCAATTGTAGCATTTAGTGAAGAGTTTTGTGGATGTAGTTTGATACAGGATTCATATGTTACCAGATGTATATTTTTACTCTAGATGTATTTTATATATTGATGTATCATTCCCACGTGCGTTGGGAAGACTTATGATGTAATTTTGTATATGTGTTCATTGAGATGTACTATCAAACTAATGTAATGCATTATCATACCATGTAAATCATTCTTGAACTACCATTTGTAAATGTTGTTAGTGTTATGTGGTATTTGTGGAAATATGTACTTTATATCTTCATGATTAATTTAATGTAATTTGTGTGTATGGTTTTATATGGATTATTCTTATCATTTTGGGTTATCATTAATGAATGTTTTAAATGATGATATGTGAATGAATGGATATGTAATTGGTAATTTAGTGTTCATCTATTAACTTTGTTATGGGATAGTTCAAGTAATGTCACCTTGTGTACCCCAAGGAACTTTGATGTGAAACTTGAAAACATTGGTTATGTTGGAAAACTTAAAGTGCATTCCTTATGTTTTAAAAAATAAATTGTTGTGTTTTTAGTTGTTCCTTTGGGGTTTGTGCGATGGGGCGTTACAATTATTCTTTTGAAATGTAAGAACTAATTGAATATTTTATGTCCATTACCAATGAAAAGGAAGTTATGTTGTTTATAAAGGTATACTTTTACTACTTATGTAGGCTTTGAAGGCCATACATGAGAATAAAAATTAGTAAGCCTTCATGAATTGATTGACAACAGTGCCTGTTAATAAACAATCTAATAGAGTTATTGTTGAAGACATTATGAAGGCACAAGCATGACAACTTGGAATTTTATTATTCATTTTATAAATTTTAAATGTGTCTATTATTGAATGTGTATGTGTTGACAAGGCTCAATTCATTCAATTTATTTATGATGTCAAAGGCTAAGGTGGATAAAATTTGAACAATATATATGAAAAAGTTTTTAAAAAGTGAAAAAAAATTCTTTGTACAGGTGATCTTATATGTCAGCTTTGCTTTCTAGTGAGGCATTAACCCAAAACATCACCTTTATATATGATATGTACTGTAAATCAGATGATATATCTTGAATTTATCTCAAGTAAAGAAAGCAGATCAATTGGTAACTAATGGGAGAGCCTAATAAATGGATACCTAACATCCAAATTCCACCTGTATAACTCATTTATTCATAAATTTTGAGAAAAAGATATGTTTCAATTAATTAAAGTCAAATAAAGGCATAACTCATAGTCTAGAAGGAATTATCCTATTTATAATTTTAGTTATGTTTCTTTTTTCATTGAAAAATTGAATCATGTGTTATTAATAAAATATGTACTACAAGAGGCTCTTACAACACAAAAATTCCCCTTCCCACCTAAGCAAGAAAGATATGTAATCTATCTAGATTTCCATAATAGAAAATGTGGTGTAATTCTTAAGTGAAAGGAGCATATAAATCTATGTTGTAAACAATATATTTGATTGTGAAGTGCACATACTTGAAAAGATTAGGTCTTACTCAAAAAATATTCACACCTTGAATTGGGTATGAATTTGGGGTGCAATCAATTTTTTCCTAAGTGTGTCTTGGATCTACTATGAAATTAATGTAGATTTCCTTGAAATTGTGGATTCCTAGGTGATTCAATCCCTAATAAATGCTTCAAACAAAGGAAAAGACATCTAATCCTGAAAGAGACATAATGAAAAAAGAAAATGGTTATACAAGCCTATCTCTGATACCTTGTTGGGCATTTTCAAGACTTTGTATTATTTAAAAGACCTGTCACCTATGTAGTTGGGTGGCCTTTTTACTTTGTGGACAACACAAAAAAAATCAACATTTATTGTGGTCCATGGTATGGAATCATGGATGTAGGAGGAATTTTTTTGTTATCTTTTAAATTCTCTTCATAGTTATGGGCTATGTTTTGAATTGTGGATGGAGGCTTTGAATTGCAGACAATTATGTGGGAGATGTTTGGGTGAGAACAATGTACTAGTATGTTTGTAACCATCGTTCCATGAATTTTTCTAATGGAGGAATGAGGGGATGGGTTTCGAGGATGGGGGGACCAAGGGCCTAATTTTATGTATTGTGGGAGAATGGCAGGGAGACGATGGCAACATAGTGCAACATTCTTCATTGATATTTGATAACTTTCAACAGTGATTGTTAGAAACATCTGAATTCAAAATGAGTTTCACATCACTAAACCCAAATTATTGCATGTTTATACAAAATACTTAGGGTTTTGATTGAGTTCCAATCCTTATCATAATCTAAAAAATTGGTTGTTACCTCTTTGAAGTTATAGAAGGATCAGTCATAATTTCAGCAAGTTCAAAATTGACTCTCCACTGATTTGTAAAGGCTTCAACAAAAACTCACACTCAGATTTATTTCCCTATACTTTTGTAATAAGATAGAGGTTTTGGAGATTTCTTCCCTAATTACTGAGGAAAAATTAGGCATGGTGCTTGAATCTTTTGAGTAACTAAAGGAACAAGTCTAATTTATTTATATCAAATAAATGAATTTGATAATTTGTTGACAAGATAAAGCTTATACAAAACACAAAAATAAATTGATGAAGATTAGTGTAATGCTAGAAAATGAAGAAGCCTCACTAATTCTCATGACTACAATGGTACAAAATTTGGAACATTATAATTCCTTATCTTGTCACTCCAATACTTGTAGCATACACTGACTGAAGCACAAGAATTGGGTTTATTTGAATCTATAACACTCTAGAAATGAATCAATAATATCAGCTTGTTAACATATCAAAAAATAAGTGTGCCCAAAAAATATTGTTTTAGGAATTCCAATATTACACTCAATTTATAATCATATCTACAAAATGGACAAGTCATTTACACCAGATGAGAGAATGTACACATGCCATCATAATATAATATATTTAAATTTTAAACATTATTTTTTACCATACAAATAATCTAAAGGCTAAAAGCTTTGATGCACAACTATGATTCACATCCCAACAACTACAATCAACAAAACAAAATTTATTCTAGAGTTATTTCTTAAGAGAAAATTTGACACAGTACATGGATACATATAATCAATTAGTAATGCTTCCACTTAACTAAATACAAATTGTTCCAAACCCTTTCAACCCCTATAAACAAAAAAACCCGAAATATTAGTCGGGGTTATATGCACAACCCAAAGCTTTCATCCTCCCCTTGAACTACCTCACTTAGAAATACATCATTAATACCAAAAGTATCATTGTCTGCTCCATAAAAACAACTAGTACCTTGTCCACGAGTTTCCCTGTACTCTTAACATCACAATATTGTTTAGTCTAGTGCCTTGAACAAATAAGACAACCTAAATGGAAGTAGAAAAGGTTTAAAATGAGATGGATTGATGGAAATACAAAAAATATAGATGGATATGAGGAGTATAGAGAAGAAACAATCAAAATTGAAATAGAATCATAGTTGCACAATGTAGTTAAGCAAAAGATTGCAGCCGGACATATTTCCTAGAAACAAGCTATTGCATAACCAAGATGATTATAATACACTCAATGTGACATTAAGTCGTCATTGGGAAAATAGGATAAATTAAATGATGTATAACACAAAGAATAAAGGTATAGTTGGGGTGATGTGTGCATGTATCACAAGAGATGGTTTCTTATGAACCTCTAGTATTTAAATATGGGAATGAAGATTCACTTCAAATTACAACTGGAGGAGATATGAGACCAGGGTATGTATAGGATCATCATGGAAAAATAGGCCCTTAAGTGGTGAAAATTTTAAAAAACTCAGAGTTAGGTAACTGGACATAAAAATTTGAATAAGTTATCTATATTATTTCAAAAATATGTAAGAATAGAATCTGTACAAAATTGAATGTAGTTTCTAAACTACTAGGTTTATTTAAAAAAAAAATCTATTTGGTGAAAATTTGAAATTTCAATGCAATAGTACTTAAATTTTAGGGAAAAAATAAGAAGTAGGTGTCTGTCTGACCACCCTAACCAAAATAAAATGATAATATTTTTTTATAATATTTTAGATATAAGTAAATGACTCATGTCTTATGTGATGCATATTTTTTAATAATTTTTTTCCAAGTAAATAATTAATTATTATTTTTTTATTACAACTTTTAAAAAATATAAAAACTCGTATGTCTGACCACCTTAACTTGGTCAAAACTTCATGAAATTCATTTTTTTAATCCTATATTAGTATGCGAAGCATAGAATGTGACACATGTTTTAAATTCAAAAAATGTAATACCATTTCAAAGTTATAGATGTTTTTCAATCAGCCTATCAATCAAGACCTTAGTCATAATTCAAATAGAAAATGAATAATAATTATTTATTTCCTTCAAAGTAAAGCATAATTTATATTGGTGGAAAGTTGAGAATCTCCTTTAAAAACCCTTTTCGTTTCATCAATTTTGGGTTAAAAAAAAGTTGTCAGCCACATACCCTACACATACCCATCATATAGCCACTTTTTGTCCCATCATGATCATGCACATACCCACCAAACAAATGCAAGAATAACACACAGTTAGAGCCTTGCAAGAGAAGCTTTTATGTTTAACATAACTCCCCATTAAAACACTTGAAGATGCTAAGGTTGTAGTAGCCAAAGGAAAATCCTTTCTAACCTCGCTGAACAATTTAAGAAGCTCCTCATTGAACTTCAACCTCGGCAGGACAGAGTGCCTCCTATTTTTCACATGCTCCACAAGTAGGGAGACTTGACAGTTGCAAACTAAACCAACCATGTGACAAACCGAAAAAAATGGGGGATTCAAAGTAAAAATACAAAAAGAAAGAAAGATTTATGGTTAATATCTAGTAATAATGATGTTCAAAAAGATGGTTAGAATCTATATTCAAGTCTTCACAATCGAACTATTTCTTCTTACATTAAAATCAACCTTCATAAGTTTAAATTACTGAGAAATAAAATACACTAGAATTTTAATATGAATTTGAAAGAAATAAATTAAAGGAAAAACACAACAATATGAATGGACAGAAAAACAAACCATTTTTTCTTGCCCGTGCACGAAGTAAAAGCTGTCAGTTTCTTTGTTTTTAATTCCAAACTGTCCAATTTGAATTATAACTATCTAAATTGCAATTAAATTTATAACCCTACCCATTTTTCCAACCACGTTCACTCCAGCAAGCGAGACTCTCCTTTGCATCCACCACTATTACAAGGACTACTGTAATGGAAGTAATGGAGGCACAGTAATCACTCATATTAGGTGAAATTTGTGTACTAATTAGATTGAAGAGAATTGAATTTTCAAATATGTTTTGTTATACTATTGGCATCTATACATTGATAATAGATAAATATGTTTGAAATAGAAAAAATACTTCAGCTCTCATTGGTTAGAAAGAGAATTTTTAATAACTAGTTAAGAGCAACCCCTTGCCTATAGTTCTCTTGGCAGGAACTAATAATATAAATATAAATAATACAATAAACAATAAATATAATATTTTTAGTTCCTCAATCGAAAACATGAAAATATTGTTCAAAATAAATTATTTTAAAGTTTCAAATATTTTAATTGTTCTAATTGATCATTTTTTAAACATAATAACATAATAAACATTTATTCTCTATTGTGATTGGACAAATTATTCTTCTCCAAAAATAAAGGAGGAAAAAGAACCTATAATAAAACTAAATCAAGTGACATCTCGCTTCCTATTTGATGGGATTTTCTCCTATTATTGGGGGTAGTTTCTTCCTAATAAAAAAAACTAAATATTTTCTTGATCAGAGATAAGCTCTATTCTAAATCCTAGGAAATCATTGAATTAATGGAATATTTTACATT